>WPIO01000033.1:0-25000 GCA_009760855.2 Cristatella mucedo | reverse complement strand
AACTCTGCAAAGCTGTACGAAAATCTGTAAGTTTACATGTGAAACAGAAAGGGAAGCGAAGAATGTGGTTATGTAGGCTAATGAGTTCTCTTGCGATTGCTTCGCTAGCTTGACTTGGACATGGTAATGTATCGCTACGAATTTACAAAAGCCTTAGTTCGGATGAAGCACCTATACTTGTGCTTATACTACTCACAGTCTGGTGAGCTCGAACGCTTCACGCACCGGCTCCCGAATCCGGCCGTGGAAAACTTTGCAAATTAATCTACCCAAATTAAATGCAGCAGCCTCTACATGCTTGTAATCGATCCGGAAGTTGTAGATCACTTGATGCAGACACAGTCACCGACGACCGCTAGCCAGGATGCAGAGCATGATGGGTCTGGATGTGGAGGACCGAAGCATTCAACTGGAGACTCGGGTAACTTATTATCTCACGCGGGTTTCGGAAGAGTGCCGTATCCAGAGAGTGACTGCACGTGGATCGTAGACTCGAGGCCTGGAAAGACAATACGGATTGTGATTAATGTGCTTGAATTGGAAAATAGTGCCGGATGCCGATATGACTACGTGAGGGTACGATGCTAGCCCGCAACAATGCTGCGTTAAAACGTCGTTTTCTGAACATCGCCAATGCATTGCTTCGCATGCGAAGCTACCTAAACACGTTTATCGAGGCTCCTCGTGCTATTTGAAAGCATCTTAAACTTTCAGGTTTACGTTGGCTCGTTCAATCAAGACAACCTTGTGGCCAACCTCTGTGGAAACAGGGATGTAGATTCCATGGATTACAATGACACTGTCTACATTTCATTTAAAGCTGACAGTTTTGCAAATAAAGGAGGATTCAACATATCGTACTTCTACACCTCTGTAACAACAGATCCGGGTATGTAAATGTAATGCCACTAGCAGAAGGAAGCTCGGGCGCTCAGTCAAAAATGTAAAAGTATTAACAATACTGTATTTTTTTATATTTTACTAGGCGCCGTAAGATAATGAATCCGTCTCCATGTGCTTTGCGACTCTTTGCAAGGGAGTCTGTAACCAAGAGCAAATAAAACTCGCAGTATCATGCTTAGGCAATGTCGAAAAGTAAACAAGTATCTCGCTTGGGCCAGCACGCCTCAGCACACAAGGAGACTCTACAGACCGCGAGTTCCGAGGACCTCTTTCTATCTAGTAGCGCTCACTGAGTCACGCATCATGTCAAGCATCAAAACCACACAAAGGAGCAAAACGAAAAAGTTCATAGATGCAAATTAAAGCTGAGTAGAATGGATGCGCTGATACGCTGAGAATTATATGATCCAAATCCATCTCAGTAGTAACCAAAGCTGGTATCCATCTCCAGGCTATATGAGCTGAAGGCCCGATAAAGAAATGATTTCAATCTATTGAGACGGACGGGGCGTGACTGGAAGCCGAGGAGCTAGTCGTGCGAAATCATGCTAGTGAAGCAAGCTGATTGGATAGGTAGTCTGGGGTCAGCGAGCGAAGCAGCCTGTAAGACAGGCAGAAGATCTGGAAGTCGATTGCGATAAATTACAAGAAGCCAGTGAAGCAGAAATAGTGTGTAAGGTAGCTGCGCCGTTGACGACGGAGAAGAGCTGTTGCGGTTCTGCACCAGCTGCTGGTGCATATCTGCAACGGCTGCTGGCGATGAAGGCCATATGAAGAGTTAACTCTTGTGATTTCTTCATGCTACTATGGAGCCCGTCTTTGCTGCAAGGTGTATCCATTGGCATTCAAGGTATTGACTGCATTTTAAAAAAACTGCTCGGCCAGCCAGCTCTAATGGCAAACGCTCAAACGATGTGAAACTGGCTAAGAAAGTCGGTCTCAATGCATAATCCGGGACATTTTCCTTTTTAAAATATACATATCAATCGTCAGTTAATAACACAGATACATAAACATGATATTAAATAGTAAAATTTATAAATAAATATTCAAACGCTGAGCTGTATAATTTTCGGTTAAGAAAATTATTTTCTAGGTTTTATTGTGGTCTCCAGCGCTGCAATGTTTCCCTCTTGTTTTGTCTTTACATCATCTTATTGTAGATGGGTAGCATAACTCATTTTTCCCAAGCTGATAACCACTTTTGTTATTCAGGCTTCTCTGACTTTTACTAAATGAAAGCGACACGCTTCAGCTCTAGAGGTCGCGGTCACATCCGTCACCGTCGGCAGGCGGCTTTTAAAAGCATAGGTCGCAACCACGGTCTTTAAGGACTACTGAAAACTCGATGCCGTCATTACCAATCGTTCCCGAATTATGCATTTTTATTTCTTTGCGGCGGTGTTAACTTGGTTGGAAAATAATCGTCCCGATAAGCTGATCTGATACTGATCTCTGGTTAGTTTTCTCTTGACCTCTTTATTTCCACGTAGTTCTACCGTTGTACTTGATGCGTCAATCCCAGCGTGTTATCGGGGCACTGCACAAAATCAGGATCCGTTTCGGCTTCACTTGCGTCTGCCCTTTTTGCTCCAGGTGCTGGGAGCAAAGGTGACGGCATTGAACAGTCACCCGAGCCTGTGGCTACGCCGACACCTCGGTCAGCCTGCGGAGAACCATCATATGCGACGGAGACGGACGGAGTGATAGCCTCGGCAAACTACGGAGTGGCTAACTATCCCTCGAATATCAAGTGCGAGTGGACAATGGCGGCGCCACAGGGCAAGGTGAGAGTCGCTTACTCGGCATACAACGCTATCGTGTCCTTATAAAGCCTGCTTGAATCTCGTGTGCATGCCACTATATAGGGCAGTGAGCCGAACGCTTGGAACTTGACCTCTTCCTGCGTTTTCAATGACCTCGCGGCGCAGCAAGCTGACTGTCAATTGTGTCTGGTTTGAATTCGCTTTGCATCTCTACATTCAAACGCGAAAAGCGAGCGCGTCTATAAAGTAATCAATAGTTGAAGCCGCGAGGCCCTTTCTGTTTGGATGATTTGAGAAAATGATAAACCTGCTTGTTTTCTCTGAGATGCGACTTGCAGCCAATTAAGTTTTGAATAAAATTAAATAAGGACATATTCGTCACCTGGGGATAGCAGAAGAGTATTCATACGTAAATACAGTAGCTAAAATTTAGTCCTCGTATATAGACAGCAAATTTATATATCCGCTCTTTCAGATTACTGGTGCAACTTTTTACATTAGCATACGCGCGGTAATGTACGTTCGAATGCAGCTGAGAGAATGCACGGCGCGTGCTGAGAGCACATAAACGAGCATGCTTTACTGTGACCCATGAAACTTTTTTCCTGTTCACGCCGACACGTGTGAAAGGCCTTTAAAGCATAAAGTCTATAAGAATGAAAATATGACATGTAACGTTACGTTAATTAGCCAACATCCCCGGCAGTAATAATAATCATAATAATAATAATAATGCAGTTGATAAAGCGCCCTCAGAGAACTCAATCTCTTTCTAGACGCTTTACATTTGCTGCTAAGGGAAATGCAATTGAATGGTGAGTGATATCATTCTTGATAAACAACATGAATAACATGGTTATGGGTGATATGCACAGGGTAAGCTGGTGCGCTTGTCCCATTTTAATTGCGTTTCGCACAGCAGTAATCATGAGGGGCTAACGAATAAACTGCGTTTGTTCGACTAAATTACATTTTTTTATTGCAGACGCCTTTACTGCATAGATGCAAGCATTCAATTGAGCCACACCAGCAGCAGCTGAAGAGGCGAAGATTCTTAGCAGCCGTGACTTGCTCGCACTTCACGTGACACTTAAGCGGAACTTTTCGTAAATCGCTGGTACCTCACTCTCATGTAGTAGCCGCAAATTATAAATGCTAAGGTCTTTTCTTTTCAAACGTTGTCGCCCAGGCATCCCTCATAAGTTCAACTCCTTATTCGGCAAGGTATTGGTGATAGCAGGGCGTTCAAACTGCGATTTGGTAATCCACATAGTGTCCTATTCGGACCTCAGGTGACTGCTTTATGTAATCGTTTCTCGGCCTAAAGGCTAAGGTCAAAGTGGTCTATAAACAAAATGCTAATCCATAATCGAAATAATATTTTGGGCATTTCAATTATTCTAAAACTTTTATGTCGCAAGGTAATAAAAATATTCAAACTGAAGAATATGCTTGCTCTGTCTATCAACGTGTTTTACTTAAAAGGCGACAATTGCAGCAGATCAGGCGAAATCTATATTATGGTTAACTTAAAACATAAAACTTTTTAAGGGCGTAATGCTTGGAATAGAGCTCGATGGGATCGTTAAAACTTAGTATGATTATGATCTCATAAAAGTCCGATCAATTTTTAGGAATCAAGAACTTCAAAGGATTTTCCTTGTCTCCGAGGCCATCTAAGCGAAAACTATGGTATCGTTAGATGAACGGGCTTATCAATAAAGTCTACTTACTTTCAGCTACTTAACATAAAATTTTTCACCAGCTTAAACATTAGCATCGCACCCACTTTGGCACATACATTATGATATTTTGTCTTGACTATAAATACCTGCTTTCAGGTCTTGGAGTATGTGCGATAATGGGCTGGCAGTTGGTGCAAAACTCTGCAGTCACGCTCGTCATGACTCAACTCTGCAGCTGCCACATTACAGCCCTTCTGGCAGACCCGCACTGGCCTCCATCAAGCAACTTATCCGCTTTAAGATTGTGTCGCTCACTTTTAAGTCCGGTCGTTGTCTTACTCCAGCCTCCCTATCAGAGCTACGCCCTCAAGCAGCCATTTTATCGTATCACCACTCGTCTGACTCCAGTCGCTTGGCGGGAAAGGAGCTTTAAATCATTTTGAGACCGTGCCTTTAGTTCAGATGCTCCTAAACTCTGGAACTTACTTCTGACTGTCTTCAAGATATTCCCTCAAGCCTAACTGATGTCACGATATCCCTAAATTGACGACGTTAAAATAACGGTAAACACGTACCTGCTTCTCACAGAATTTGGCGCGGAGCGTTCAGTTTGTCCTGTATGTGCTTGTGCATGCTGACGCTGAGATTTGTATCACTTTTTATTTATATATCAACTAGTAAGCTCATAATTTTCGAAGAAAGCGTTATTTTTTTTCAACGTAAGAGCTCTAATAAGGCAAGCGCTTAGAATGGGATGCAATAACTATCAATACTGTGCTAAACCGAATTAAACTGGTGCGAATATTTTTGAAAGACTTGAGTCTGCTATCAGTAGTCTATGCTGAAGTATTATCAAGTCAGACCTTCGGCTTTTCGCAATCGTCCAGACTTACGGTTGCTTAATTATTAGTACATATACAAACTTGATGGAATTGCTAGGATAACAGGATCACATATCCTGCGTTCTGCCAATTTGACGTGACGATTCGTGTAACGTTGGAAACGGAGCGTGTGAATGTGACGCGTGCTACGCTAGCTGAATTAAGCTTATCTGGCGTCTGACTTGGCCCGAAGTTCAGCTGCCGCTTCGATCGCCATTCTATGCCCGGTCCTTCCGTGCCCCACCGTGTTTGCTTGGCCGTTAGCGGTAGCTCACTTATGCGACACTACCGTAACCTTCCTTTTGAACAAAGCTCATTGGCTCATACCGGCGAGCTAATTAACAGAAAAAATAGGAGTAGCTTTTGTGGCTTGCCGATTTCTATTAAAATTCTTGAAGTACGTTTATTGCCAACAACTTTTTAGGAAATTTCATCAAATTATCAGTACGCGGGGCTGCCATCGATTTTCAAAGCATTCAGCTCGTTCACACTTCAAAGGTCACCACCCACGTCCTATCATCCACGACACCCTCAAACTACGCCGCTCTTGTATCCAAATTGTAAAGCACGACTCGTCGGTATTCATAAGGCCGTCTATTACCCTTGAATCCACGAGGACCATGTATTTGCAAGCGTGTAGATGATGTTGCCGGCAGATGGCCGTAAGCTAAATTTTCTGTAAACGCGGCTGCACTGGAAACTCTTCCCAATCGTTTAGGTCGTTAGCCTGCAATTCGTTGACTTTCAACTCGAGTCTTCAATGGATTGCTACTATGACTACGTCCTGATTTACGACGGCGCCAATTCATCAAGCCCAGTGCTAGCAAGAGCGTGCGGCTCGCGCCGTCCCGCCACTGTTTACTCGACGGGAGCATACATGCATGTTGTCTTTATTTCTGACGAGACCTTCACCTCTGCTGGATTTAAAGCGGTATTCTCCGCCGCTGAGCCGCCAGGTAAATTGACATTTAATTCACATTGCCTTAGCCATCGAGAGGCTTCGTAACTGAACTGTTATGATATTAGCTTAGTGCGATTGCAGACAAACCTGCATTGGAGATACGAAGGTGATTACGCGGGGATACGAAGGTGCTTACGCGGGGATACGAAGCATAAGCCTGTTTAGCAGTAGCTGCTGCTGCTGCTGCTGCTGCTGCTGCTTTTGCTTCGGCTACTTCTGCTGCTGCTGCGGTAGAAGTTCAAGTGCTGATAAATTCACTCTCGAAAACTCAATGTCCTTTCGGTTACAGCTGAAAGCTTTACTTGGTCGCGTCCTTACAAACAGCAGAAAATATATGTATATATATATATATATTTATATTTATATATATATATATATATATTTATATTTATATTTATATATATATATATATATATATATACATATATATATATATATATATATATATATATATATATATTTATAGGGCAGACTTCAGCAGTAGCCTGTACTGCTTAAATATTGTATACAGTCCCGAGTTAATGTCGACTCACTAACCATTCTACTTATGCGCCTAAGAGCTTGACGTGCTCTTTCTTAATATGAAACGTGCGCTCATGAACAAGCTTGCTTCTTACATTTCAACTGGTCGTCGAATGTTTACAAATTGTGTGATTAAATGTTTCGCCTCAGTGCAATGCGTGTACAAACATCAACGGACATCCAATACCCAGAGGGTTGCAGTCACCCCAGGACTGATTTGGAGAACTTATAAACTAAAGCAGTAACTTCCAGCCATTAATATATGTGTGCACAACTTTTACGACAGAAAATGTAACAGGAGACAGACTACTCCATATGTACTGCAGTCCCCTGATCCCTTAGGCCAGAGCAAATGGCAATGCAAGTTATCCATTTAGCTTCAGTCGAATACCGCTGGTCGCAGCTGGCCATGTTCTGCATGCCGCTGAGCTATGAAAATAACAACAAAATTTATTTGGTTGTGATGTAAGATAAATTACTCACTCATTAGTCTCTTTACATGCTTAAGAGCAGACAGGATGTTTTCCTCGAAGCCTGGCACCCGCTTGCTGGCCAGGCTTTGCAGCTGAGTCTTGCCTGTTTACTCAAAGACTAATTTCCTGGTCGGCCTAATAGTGCCCATACTTGGCATTGCAACGTGTGTTCGCCCGAAATAATTTACAGAAACATTGGTTTGTTTTTTCCCGAAAAAACATTGTTGTACGCCATGCTTATCCTTACCCTGGGAGTACTTTTCAGTCGAAGGCGGTGCGCCATGCACTATAGGAAATTCTTTCATAGCGAGCAATTGGTCTTCTTATTTATTTTGGAGTTACGCGAAAGTGAGGCGAATTTTCGCAGCTTTAGCGTCCGTATGAAAAACTGAATCAGAGAAGAAGCAAGCATGCTTCGGCAAGCGGTTATCGTTCACGATGCGACATCTATAGCTTGCACCGCAGCTTTCTGCTCTCTTCGAGACTGAACTCCGTTTATCCGTTTATCTGCATGGAATCACAGTGATATGTCAGCCCAGCGACTTCGTCTGCAACGACGGTTCGTGTGCACCAAGGAGCTCGCGCTGTAATGGCATTCGGGAGTGTCCAGGCGGAGAGGACGAGCTATTCTGCAGTAAGCCGAGGAGCGGAGCAGCATCGCAGCACCTGAAAGCAGTACATTACCTGCTCCAGCGAATGTAAAGTTGTCCATTTGCACTTAAGCCTGTTGTTTCGTACTTTGCAGCGCAGGGAGACTGCGGTGTGGCCCTCGTGCGGCCCAAGGCAGGCAATTTGCGCATCTTCGGCGGCACGGAGGCGAACAGAGGCAGCTGGCCGTGGCAAGTGATGGTCAAGCACTCCAATGAGTTTGTCTGCGGCGGCAGTCTCATAGCGCCACAGTGGGTAGTCACCGCTGCTCACTGCTTCAACGAGAAGTGAGTGCCTGCGATGGGCGATCGGTGAATGCAGTTGGCTGCCGCTCGCTGTGAGTGCCTGTAAGCAGTGCCCGCCCGCACACGCGCCGCTTCGGCTAGGGGCATTCTTCGTATCGTTTGGCTGTAGCGTGCAACCGGCTTGAGAAGCTCAGTTTTCGGCCAGCTCGGCTTCGGTTATTCCTAAGCGATTACAAGATTCCCGCGTGGTATTGGGCTTGATCCTGAACTTGGGCCAGTGAAAATTGCTTGCTGACTCTGAGCATCGATGCAGGTCGGCCATGAAAATAAGTTGAAGATCACAAGAGGAGCAGGTGCTCCTGCATGAGCCTCCTCCAGCCAGCTGCTGCTGCTGAGGATATTCATCAGTGAAGTCGCTTTGACTAGGGGTGATTTTGATGGTTTGCGAATAGTTTTACATTTACAACTATTTTCTGGCTTTTAGCACTATGTTTCCGTGTGAAGAAAACATCAAAACAACACTAAATAATTTTATAACTCAAAATAATAGCAGTAATAATAGCTCCTTTTTATAGCACTCCAACAGGACTCAGTCTCGGTACAGGTGCTTCAGACTCTCTGCAAGCAAAGCAATAGACACAGCTCATGCCAACTAATCGGCCAGCCGAACCTATGTATCATCCTTGTTTAGCATCGTGATTTCTTGCACATTACGATACCAATTAAAAATATCCTTACTATTGTTGAGGTCAACGAGACTGTCATCTTCTTGCAGCTGCAGCGTAAATTCTGCTGCAGAATGTATTACTTTGAACTTCTGTGCGTGACGATGTTATCTCGGTGAATGCTATGCTACTAACAATTAACTATCAGTAGCTATGGAAGCGACACCCTGTGCATGTATTAGGAGCTATTCATTGATATAACTTGTTTCAGTACTGAATGACCCATCCAGAGCTCTGAAATTATACCTCACTTTTCAGCATGCAGTGGAGAAGATGGCTTGTAACAGTAAAACAATCTAAGCTTTTGAAAGCTGATTCAGAGCCATAATAAGGGCCTACAAATAATTAAAAAATGTTTAACTCTAGCCATAGATTTTCTAATTCAACATCGCAGTATTCTCTTTGATAATTTTAAAAATAATCGATCAATACTATATAGCCCTAACAGCTAAATCTCTCTCTTTGCACTTCACTGGCTAGAAAGAAAATCAGTCAGCCAATTGGCAATGAAGACATGCGAAATAGCAGCACTAAAAAGTACATCCGGTAATATTCACACGGACGATTTATATAGCGTAGGTTTAAATGTGTTTTGAGTCAGGAGATACTTTAATGTTACTTGATAAATTATTTTAGGCTGTTGAAGCGTATGAACTGAACGCATACATGGTCTCCACAGAATTTGGGTTGGGCCTGAGGCAAACTTAACGACCTGCGTGCCTTGAGTTGGTGTTGCGGAAGCAATATGGCGGAAAATTCGTTCCAAATCCGTAAGCTGGAGCCAGAGGCTGGAGTCCGAAAAAGTAAGTCGCGATATCGGGTTCTATTTGATGCTGAAATGGGGCGCTAATGCAAGTGTCGGAGGGAAGCCAGTTAAAGATTGGCCTTCAACGTTCAAGAGCGCGAAGCCCAGCTAGCATTTGATAATCCAAAAGCCCTCCTTCACTTACAGAAGGACCTGGTAAAAGAGAGTTTCTGGAGTCTAAATACTATTCACAAGTACATTAACATTTTTTGTCATTTGAAATCTTAGCTACTAGCAACATTTTGCTAAGTAATGGAGTGTTATTAGACGCAGAATATTGCACTGGGATCACGACGCTTGCCAGTTATCAAAGCCTTACTGCTTCATTAAATGTAAGCACATCGTTATGCATGAAAGACTTTGTAGTTACTATTTGTGGAGATTGTCAAGCTTTCTTGCGTTTGCAAATATATCCTTGGATTTATTCAGTCAAAAGTAAGAGCTTTAGATTGCTTTACACTGTTTCTTCAGAAAGGGCCGCTTTCATTCCTAGGGGCACTGGTCCTGCTGACTGGAGCGTGGCCGTTGGGAAGCACAATAAGAACCAATCGGATCCTGGAGAATTTAGCCGAAAGGTGACAATGATAATTGACCATCCAGCCTACAGTCGACTCAACGACGATAGCGACATAGCTCTACTAAAGCTAGACTCGTCGGTCTCCTTCGAAGCGACATTGAAGCCGATTTGCTTACCCTCTCTGCAGATTGCGCCAGGATCTCAATGCTATGTTACAGGCTGGGGTGATACTAAAGGTTCGTATCTCCAAAATATGTCTGTATCTCCGTCTGTAACTCCACAAAGCCACAAAGACTACGGGGGTGATACGCGCGAAAGTTGTGTACAGTGAACTCAAAGGCCAAGCCGCATTTGATACTCTTTCGCTAGCCAACAGACTTCATCTTGCACAACAATGATTTAGTGGGAAGCATAGCTGAGTAAGGGGAGCAGTCAATGTAGTGAGCAGCAGGAAAGTAGCAGCTCAGGACTGCTGGAAAACATTGCCATAGTCGGATGGTGCATAAGAATTGTGGAAGTGAGTAATAGTCTTTAAAGTAAAAGCTTATGTCGCCAACTGCCTTTAAGCGGAGTAACGTAGCAGCTAATACTGACTAATACTAATACTTTAATACTTTAATAGCTAATACTTTACTGTCTATGCACAGCCTGAGTGCTATGAGGCTGAAACTGGTGCAGCAGTTCAGTTAGGTATGACAGAGTGGATCAGCGAATGAACTGAAATCTCTGGCAATACATTTATTCCCTGAAAAATTGACCATGTATCTTAAACTAAGCTATTAAAACTACCCATTTAATTAGACTAGTCTGACTATGCTAATTCAAAATTTCTGGATTCCATGAAATTCAGTAGAACCAATATACGTCATTTGGCATTGGCCTTGGGTTAATGCCGAAGTGAATTTATCTTCTTAATCCATTCTTTATATTAGCTTTATATTTGCTACACATTATATATATATATATATATGTATATATGTGTGTGTGTATATATATATATATATATATATATTAGCTGTTAAGATATTGAAGATGTGTACACTCTGTATAAGATGTGATATATCACATGAGATTTTCATTGCTTGCTGGTCTACCGGCTTGTGCACTCTGGCACTTACAGCTGGTGCAAAACTCTGCAGCTAGGCTTGTCTGCCGTTAGCGTTGCAGTTGCCGCATCACACCATTTCTCGCTGACCTGCACTGACTCCCAATCAAGCAACGCATCGATTTCAAGGTTTTGTCGCTCGCTTTCAGCTTCCTTCATTCTTCGTCTCCAGCCTACCTATTAGATCTATTCCACCACTAGGCTAAGCATATTACCACCTGCTTTTCGGAATATAACTGTTTACCCATACCTCGTACAAATCTCAAATCTTTTGGAGACCGTGCCTTTAGTTCGTATACTCCCAAAGCCTGGAACTCACTCCCCGACTTGCGTCCCCATATCTCCTGATTGTTTCGCATTTAAATCAAAACTAAAAACGCATCTATTTATCACAGCATTTAGTGGGTCCCTGCAATTCGTTCTTTATTTGTTTATGCGTACCGACATCATGCATGCTGCGACTTACCAAACTTGCATGCTTATCGTGTGTATGTCACCCTTAAAAATATTTATCTTGATGTTTATTTTTAATGCTATCTTTAGCCATTCAATTGCGCTTCCTTTGAGCAAATTTAAAGTGCCTGGAAATAGATTTAAGTTATCTGAGGGCACTATTTCATATACATTATTATAATTATTATTACTATACGTCTAGATATGGTTTTGTCTCCCGAGCCGGTGTGGAATTTAACTTTCTCCTAAAAACTAAATCTATAAATTCATTACGACCTATTGCATTAATAAATGTACAAAAGTTAGCTTTAAACTTTGTGGCATAAGAAATTATATACTATAATGATATCCCACGGAAGCCTTCATTGACTTTTTTAGCTGCCATCTTGGTCATTCAATCAGCTTGGCAATTAAATTTCTAAGCTGGCTGGGGAGGTATTTTGAAGGTATAACTACTTCCGACATACAGGTGGCTAACTAATTCGGCCATTTCAGGTTCTCAGTTCTTGATAAAGGGTATAGCTCTGAAGGTAGAGACATCTTCTGAGGCTGCGAGATGGATTCAAAGGTCTACGCCGCTTTCATCAGATTCCAAACTCGTCGGCTACGCCTGTTATTTTAGGCACCGGATATCCGGATGCGCTCAAGCAAGCTGAAATACCTACAATGACGGAGCGACAATGCATAAGTGGAGGATGGATTCCAAACGTTACAAAGAACCAATTCTGCGCAGGATGGTCTACTGGGGGTCACGACGCGTGCCAGGTATCAACGCCTTGCGGCTTGATAATGAGTCATCATATTTGTATACTGTAGTTTCTGTCAATCCGAAATCCTCAAGTAAAGCTTTTTGCAGTGTGCTAAAAATGAGAATGAGAACCTTTTACGTAAACACTGCAGCGAAAATTACAAACGTGCGGTTGACTCCAGTCTGTAAGTTGCACCTGTGCTCTGTGCCTCAGCTATCTATCTGTACCTATGTGTCCAAGGACCGTGAACACGAAGTTCTTTGTGCGGCCAGTAAAACATTCAAAATGCTCCGCCCAGTCCAGATCGGTGCCTCTCAGCATCCAATATACTATATTACTCTGTTCAAAGACTTGACGATACCCGGCTGACGTCATGGTGTGCTCAGCAAGTTAAAAAGTGCTCGAGCGAGCTCCAGTTCTATCATCCGTGACATTTTTAACTATTCTCAAAACCTTGCCTTCCTTCGCCTACAAAAGAAAACCTCGGCAGTCATTTACATTCACCTTGACCTTGGTTTTAGGCGAGCACCTTATCCACTGGGCTAAACCAGCGCGGCCTCGCTTTGAGTCTGTTGAGGACGTAGAATAGACAGCGGGACAGTAGCTAGCTGTGCTGTTTGATCGTGTTGACGACGGTTGCCCTTGCCAAGTGGCTTGCCGGATATGGCGTTAATGACTGGTTGCATTTAAGGCCTCTTTCCAATTAGTTCCAATGTTTCTTCTGCTGCCAATCTGTAAGTTCTATATGAATATTTCAAATATCATGTAACCAACCATAAATAAACGCAAATACCATTAACAGGCTAAGAAATTATTGCTAAATGGTGCTTCTATTTTTTTATATCTTGTATCGCCACTACCTGTATCAAGCATTCTCGATATAGATTTGATTGACTGACACTCGCGAACCAATGCAGAGCGTCGCCAAATGAGTACAGAGTACTCACACGCTTATTTTAACTAAGAACTTGGAATGAATATTCGAGCAGGATTTCTTGAGTATTTGTTATACCAACCAATTTATTTATGATAATTTTAAATATTTTGATTTTGGTCAATTATTTGCTAGAATCATTCATTTTTTAGTAGCATGGAAGAATGCAACTGTTTGAGAAGAATGGGGTTCATTTACAAAACTACGTCTTGCCGTCGTGCCTAGTTGATACTGGCTACATCTTTTGCGATACCAAGCATGCATTTTGCAACGTTCTACAATGCCATTTACAGGGAGACAGTGGTGGACCTCTGGCGTGTCAAGTGAACGGGGCTTTTGAGCTTCAGGGCATCGTCTCCTTCGGCATCGGCTGCGGCAGTAAGTAATTAATCTGCTTGGAAATGGGTACATTCTCATGCGTTGACGTTCTTTCTCACTTACTACATCACAACCTCTAGCATTATTTATATATATATATATATATATATATATATATATATATATATATATATATATATATATATATATATATATATATATATGTATATAATGCTAGAGGTTGTGATGTTGAAGAGGTTGAGTTTTCTGAGGGCGCTTTATCAAGTGTATTACTATTATTATTATGTGGCAACTGTCACGCTCACTAGAACTAAATCTTTCTCTAGGCACTTGGAGATACCAACAATATCTCTGCTAAATTTATCAGAAAAGAACGAAAGTAAATATAAACTGACAGAGTATATAAGACGTTTTGAAGTACGTTGCCTCAGACTTAAGCTGCAACTTAGGAATAACTGATAAATAATTGTGGAACGGTTCGCCCGCAATTAATCTTTCATTCAAGACAAACCTGCTGAAAAGTACAACTAATTTTTTCGGCCATATAATGCATCCTGGCCAAATTTGCTAGAGTGAGTACAAAGCAATACGTGTATAACGACTGCATGCACATTTAGGTTAAGGCGTCGTTATAGAACGTGAGTACTCCTGATGCTTTACTCCTGCCTTTGGCCGGCAATTCACCAACTGCTTGTATACTGGTCGAGCAAGCAAGGTGAGAGTTGCGACTTGTTGGTTGCAGCCTGTGCTGCGTAATTTAGAAGATAAGCCTTTCTTATTACGCAATCGATTACCTTATATTGCCTTATTGACCCGTTACACAAACTTGCACCTGGCGGAGCATTGTTAAGGCATCTCTCGTATTGGTGCCCTGCCGAAAATGACTATAAATCCAAAGAACCAATCAAGTTGCGACCCTCCCATCGAGTATCGGATGAGAGTCTTCATGACCGGACGCAGGATTCAGACTCTCAATTTTAAAATCTAGAATATAGCAACAGTTGAGCCTCTTTGTCGACCAAATTAAAGTGGCTATGTATTTTTTCGCCATAGAGATAAATAAACCACCGACTTCTTCACTCGCCTCAAGCACTACTCTCCTTCGGCGCATTTGTTACAGGGATGATTCAGAAATGGCGTTGTGGCTACGACCACATTATAACTTCTTATGAGCTGCAGAATTTGTGACAGCAATGAAAGAACAGAAGATATGAAGTAACTCATAATAAAGTGCAGACAGTTGGCTGGATGCAAAATAAAGGTTTTTGTAGCACACCACTAGCCTGGCTCAATTTTAGGGCTCGCAAGAGCTGCTCGACGGGAAAAGCACCTTTATCCTCGAGCAGTGAGCCAGAGGGAGCAGCAGCAAAGGGGCGTAGCACGAGATGGGAAGAGCTCACAGCGCACGTGCCTGGAAGCTCTCGGATCGACTGTATCGTTTCGGCCTGTAGCATTGGTCTCCTATTGGTTGGAGCTGCCGATCGGTGTCGGTTGGCCCGTCAACCTCGGCCATAACTCACTCCAAAAAGAATCTTCCAGAACCTTTTCGGCGTTCAAGCTGGACGGAGTTTCTCAACCGGCGGTCGAGTGTCGCTACTAATTCTTTACTGCCACGGCCGCGATGCCGAGCTCAATACCGCTAAGCTCTCGCCCCGTTGACCCGGCTAGTTATTTAAGAGGAGGGCGACGTTCGCTCGGGTGGCCTTCACCGCCACCTTCTCTTCGTCCTCGTCATCGCAAGGAACTCATTTTCTTTTAG
Source organism: Cristatella mucedo (assembly GCA_009760855.2). NCBI lineage: Eukaryota > Metazoa > Bryozoa > Phylactolaemata > Cristatellidae > Cristatella > Cristatella mucedo. Next base: position 9,530 of record WPIO01000033.1, on the reverse strand, counting down.
AGTGAGGGAGGGGGCTGGCCGCCATTTACTCCTGCGATCTCGGTCACGAGACATGAGAGCCAGCACCAGGAGAATTCGGTGGACGTCACTGAATATGGTCGTATAGCGCCCATAGCGTGCATTTTGTGTTTGTATATTTTGTGCGCTCGCGGTTCCAGAGAAGAGTTTTGGGGCTGTTGACTAGAGTAAGTACGGTGCAGATGAGAGGAGGTATTTCTTCGTAGACGAAACGGCCCTCAGTGTTCCTGCCTTCGCTAAGGCTGAAAGCGAACACCTAGTTCTCTGGTCAGGATTTAGAGTCCTGGTTTCTTGCGCCTTTGTTAAAGGGTGGAAGCGAAATCCTAGTCCTTTGGTCAGTATTTAGGTTCCACTTATTCTGGCCCTCCGTTGATTTGGGTTTCACCCCAATACAGACACGGGTGATCTAAGTGCAGGAGCCGATTCCTCTGTAAGTTACCTGGTTGTTCGGACCCTCCGTCTATTTGGGTCGTTCCCCACTATAGGCGTACGTGACCTAACATTTCAGGGAGCTATTTCTCCCGTAGGTGAGCTTTTTGCGGTGAGAGCTTTCGCGAAGTGTGATGATAAAACTGACTAGACGCGAAGCGACATTGTGCGCTTGCAAATAAAGTTCAGTAAAATCCCCTATTTGTGTGTTATCTCTCTCTCTCTCTCTCTCTCTCTCTCTCTCTCTCTCTCTCTCTCTCTCTCTCTCTCTCTCTCTCTAATTCATGCCACAAGCTCACGACCTCGTAGGAACGGTAAGTTGGTTAGCACCAGAAACGCTCTTTTGCGCGGAGACATACTTTTTTCGTGTAGACGCGCCGCCGAAAGTCTAGTCTAGTCAATGCCTGTCCTGAAAAAAAGTCTTGATGTTCTGCTGTGTTTGCTCATATCCAGACTTCTAACGCACGTTCGTTTCTGCGCCTTTTGTAGTAGGCCAAGCTCCGGGCGTGTACACCACGGTTTTCAACTACCTTGACTGGATCAAAGACTCAGTTGCAAGAAACTCCGTATGATATACTGTCGACACTGATCATGCAAAGTAATATGAACTTTACTTTGCATGAACAAATCATGAATTGTTTGAATTTTCATAATTATCTAACTAAATTGTGCCAATAGCGATTGACCAACAATTCAGAAATTATTATTAATATCAATAAATTAAGAAAATCAATTATGTGTCGCTTGAGCACCACATGAATGCACATTAAGTAAAAAAATTATTAAACAGTTCAGTTTATTTCGCACTAAATGTATGTAGCATCGCAAGAGCTAGGCAATAAATAATTGCCAGTTGCAGGACTTGAACCAATCATCTGGACTGTGACGTTCTAAGACCTTAGCCCTAGGCAATGACTCCGGGTAAGTACTTGTATTGTCAGTACTATGTAAAGCCAATGACCACTAGTCTCCACGAATATTCCTTTTTGCGATTAGTAAAAAATAAAATTTGAAATGAACTCATCTCCCACAAAGAAACGGATGAATTTGCGTCTTTTAGCTTGGATGTAGTTTGAAGTAATTCAAGTATGAATTAAAACTAACAATATTGTGTACATTGAAGGTATATAAAAATGGCCACAGATGATCTACTAGTCAGTAGTTTTTTGTATATTTGCGATTATACTGCAAATCATTTTCGGGTATCACCTCCTTAATGTAGTTGCTCCATGATGTCATCGCTGCAATATCCTTTGTAGCGATGCCTAATATTCATTAATCATGCAGCTGTTGGAAGGCTCGCATTGCTCGCCTCCGAGTAAGCTCTTGGTCTCCTAGCATTTGCAATTATGAGCATTAAGGTAATGAACTTTGCAGGACATTGTGTGGCCCATTGTGCCACAGTTCTTTACCGCTGATTCGGCCAGCTCTTTATATTCACCGCCATGTACCTGATTGGCCAGGTAGCTTCGAACCATTGCAACGAAGTGCTGCGAGTCGCTTTCACCTTACAAGAGTCGTTCTTTGAGGAAACTATTGTACTACATGATTACTATCGCTGGTCCCATAAAGACGGGGACTTTTACGTTTGTGGCCGACCGCTTAGAAAAGAGGTTTCGAAGGCACACAATAGCTCTCGACTCCATTTCTAAAGCAGTGACAATTGTTTTCATAAATCTCAAAAATACGTGCAATAATAATTATAATACATTTGATAAATCTCCCTAAGAGAATACAGTATCTTTCTGGACGCTTTGCATTTGCTGCAAAGGAAACGCGATCGAATGGTGAGTGGCATCGTGCTTGATAAACAACATGAATAACATGGTTAGGGGTTACATGCACAGGGTCAGCATGCAAGGGTGGTTAGTGGCAGCATGCACAGCATTAGCATGCATAAGCACATAAAGGACGAATCACAGGGACCCACTAAATGTGTCATAAATAGGTGAGATTTAAATTTCTTTTTAAATGTGGCCAAGTCAGGGGATGTCGTGACGTAAGTCTTGAGTGAGTTCCAGGATTTGGGAGCAAACGAACTGAATGTACGGTCTCCACAGGATTTGAGTTTTTTTACGAGGTATAGGTAAAAAGTTAGTTTCGAAAAGCCGGTGGTACGATGCTTGGCCTTGTGGGGGAGTAGATATCTGATAGGCAGGCTGGAGCCAAAGAATAAAAGGACCTAAAGGTGAGCAAAACAAAACCTTGAAGTCGATGCGTTGCTTGATTGGTAGCCATAGGAGGTCGGCGAGAAGTAGTGTGATTTGACAACTGCGACGCTCAAGACGAGCCTAGCTGCAGAGTTTTGCACCAGCTGTAAGCGCCTGATTGCACATGCCGGTAGGCCAGCAAGCAGTGAGCTACAGAAGTCAAGACGGGATGTCACAAATGCATGGACCAACATAGACGTGGTATCCTTATCTAAACCATCGCGAATTTTAGCAATGTTATGTGGCTGAATGTTGGCAGACTTGATTGTGGAGCTGATGTGTTCGTCTAACGAAAGGTCAATTTGGAACATAACACCTAGAATTCATCCAGATCAACAGGAGATATGCAGGAAGAGCCGATTGTGAGCATTAGCCTTTTCAATTTCTGACTCACACTTGGTTTGCCCATAAGTAAGTTAGTTTTTACCATCATTTAATTTAAGAATATTTGCTGCCATTCATGTGCGGGTGTTGTCAATACATGCAGCAAGGGAGTTGAGAGAATTTGAGGTGCTCGAAGGCTAGAGGTACAACTGAATGCCATCCTCATAGAAGTGAAAGCCTAGATTGCGCTTGGCAATCACATCGGCAAGAGGAAGAGTATAAACAGTGAAAAGAACCGGACCTAGCACGGTACCCTGATGGACCCCATATTTCAGAGGTTCTTCGGATGATCTTTGTCCATTCACATCAATACTCTGGAGTCTTCCACTGAGACAGGACCTGAACCATTGCAGTGCAGTACAAGTGATGCTCAGGCGAGATGAGAGTTATTCAAGAAGAACTTGTTGATCGATAGTATCAAAAGCTGCCGAAAAATCATGCAAAATTTCTGCCATGTCTGCACTCCTAAGTAGGTAAGTAGGTCGTTGTACACCCGAAACAATGCTGACTCTGAGGAGTGATTAGCTCTCACGCCACTGCAATAGTGGAGGCAGCAACTTGCGGAAGGTCGGGCAGTGGGTCCCACTTGAAATTGCTATCCCCGTGGAGAACTCAGTAGGCTGTGGTTGGTAGAGCCGATGGTGTTAGCCTTAGCACTTGTCGGTCGCTGCTGTTCCAAAAGCAAATACGGGAAGGATACTTTGTAAAATCGGCCGTGAGGGTCCATTAGTAACGCCACCATTTTGAAGTCTCCATTTACTTCCTTCAGCTCAATTCATTACACCTCGAGGTGTCATGAGATTTTGATGAGATGGGATGCGTTAGCGATTTCCTTAAAAAAAATAACGATGCAAACCATGTGAGACGCAGTGCTGCCGTGAAGCCATTCACCAGTCAATGGTCGAGAAAATTACTATGATTTATTAACGCAGCCGACAAACAGAACGTGGACCGTATTCAAATACGGACAAAGAACAAACAACAAGTGGGTCCAATATATACTAGTCCTGAATGAATACTATTGGCTGAGAAAGCCATCAAGCATATTAATCCGGCTTTTCTTCCTGATCATGCTCCGATCAGTCCTGATCAGCTGTAGCTGGGGTGGCCTTGGCAGGGGTCAATTGGCCTAGGTACAGCCAATCAGCTGTAGTCTGCAGCTCCAGGAATAGCCGGTCTTCTGACTCAGTCAGTGATGCACTGCAGGTCAAGGTTATGTCGTCCGGCACAATGGCTGTGAAGCGGATTCAGCCAACACCTCCCCTCGCTGAGCAGCCACGGCCAGTCATGCAGTTGGGCGAAGTCCAACAGCAGTCGCACAAATCGCATGTTTATGTTTCCCAAGAGGTTTCGTCAGGAAATCTGCTATGTTTTCCTCAGACCTGCAAAATAAAGCTTTGATAATATTATCATTGTTCATTTGACGGATAAAATGGTGCTGCACGTCGATGTGCTTGGTTCTTGCATGATGTATCGGGTTTGCAGCAATGGCTATGCAGCCCTGATTGTCACTGTATATGGTAGTAGGCTTCTTTTGTTCGAAACCTAACTCCTTAAGGAGTTGTCGAAGCCAGAGGGCTTCACGAACAGCATGACTCAGTGCCATATATTCAGCCTCTGTTGTTGATAAGGCGACGGTAGATTGTCTCTTAGACGACCAGGTAATACTGCCTCGACCAAGGCTGAATACATAGCCAGTAACAGAGCATCTCGTGTCCGGATCATTTGCCCAGTCAGCATCACAATAGCCTCTTAACCGTGCTTCTGGGTCAGCACTCAGATTGAGGCACCAGTTGGCAGTCCCTTGAAGGTAACGTAGGATTCTCTTTACAGCCGTCCAGTGCTGTGAGCACGGCTGGCTGGAGTAACGACTGACAAGTCCTACAGCAGCTGCAATATCTGGACGCGTAGCAACCATCAGATACATTAAGCTCCCAACTGCACTTCGGTAGGGGACTCGTTGCATGTAGTCGGCATGCTCTTCGCCATCTTGCATCATAGCTTTTGCAAGCTTGATGCCAACATCGACAGGAGTAGATACCGACTTACATGTATCCATACCGTAGCGTTGGAGTATATCCATAATGTAGCGAGTCTGATTGAGAGTTATAATTTTGCAGCCTCTGTCTCTGGTTATCTGGATGCCGAGGATCCAGTGGGCTTCTCCTAGATCCTTCATAGAAAACGCCTCAGAGAGTCGCTGCTTGACAACAGACAGACCAATTGCAGTACCACAGAGGACTAGATCATCAACGTAAACAGCAATAAATGCAATGTCGCCACATTCATCGCGCCTGTAGAGGCTATTGTCAGCCTCAAGTGAAAGAAAGCCCATGTCGCGTAGCTGCTTGTCAAGCCTTTTGTTCCAAGCACGCGGTGCTTGCTTAAGACCATACAGTGACTTTTTGAGTCGCCAGACAAGTTGTTCAGTACCTCTCTGAGGTATAACCTCTGGTAGGTCAAGGTATATCTCTTCCTCAAGTTCACCATGGAGAAAGGCCGTCTTGACGTCCATTTGATGGATCTCTGGGTCCATCATAGCAGCAATTGATAAGACGGTTCTTAGAGAGTTGAACTTCACGACTGGTGCAAATGTCTCTGTGAAGTCAATACCGTCTACCTGAGAATAGCCCTTTGCAACCAAACGAGCTTTATGACAGTTTACTGACCCGTCTGCGTTTCGCTTCACTTTGAAGACAAATTTGCATCCTATGGCTTGCCTGCCCTTAGGTAGTTGGGTGACCTCATAGACACCATTCTCACGTAGGGAAGCAAGTTCGTCATCAATAGCAGCCGTCCACAGATGTGCTTCTGTGCTGCTCAGTGCATCGTGCAGGGTCGTGGGCTCATCGCTGCAAGCGATCAGCGCCTCAGCCACTGACCCGTATTCATCGTCATACAGTCTGGCAGGCCGTCTAGCACGAGTTGACCGTCGAAGAGGTGCATCATCTAACTCGGCGGGAGCGTGTTGTAGCGTAGGTTCATTGTCAGTCGAAGCTTGGGGTTGTTGCACAGACTCGATCGGAGCTGCTTGTTCGAGGTGCTGCACAGTATCCTCCCCTGGCACTGTAAAAAACTTCGTCAAACAGAACGTCACGACTACTTAGCATTCGCTGTGTTTCAGGGTCGTACAAACGATAGCTCTTAGATCCAGAATCATGATTATAGCCAAGAAAAATACAACGTCTTGACTTTGAGTCAAGTTTAGACCATAAGTGTGCTGGGATCAGTGCATATGCACAGCAGCCAAAGACACGGAAATGAGACACGTCAGGCTTTGCACCACTCCAAGCCTCCTCGGGTGTCTTACCGGGTATCGCCTTGTGAGTGCTATGATTCTTGATGTACACAGCAGTTGCAACTGCATCAGGCCAGAACTTCAGGGGTAACTGAGCGTGATATAGCATTGACCTTGCCATCTCAGTGATTGTTCTGTTGCTGCGCTCAGCCACGCCATTCTGCTGTGGTGTATAGGGTGCGGTCCGTTGGTGAGCAATACCAGCCTCTTTCATTAGGGCGAGCATCTCATGAGACATGTACTCACCGCCATTGTCCGATCGAAGCTTCTTAATAGATTGACCGCAAAATTTTTCAACTGCAGCTCTGTATTCCTTGAAAATTGCAGTCACTTCATCCTTGTGACGCATGAAGTATACCTTTGCATAACGCGAGGCATCATCAATAAATGTCACAAAGAAACGATAGCCGTTCGTTGAAGCTGTCTTCATAGGACCTGAAACGTCGGTGTGTACGAGAGCAATTAATTCAGACTCTTTGGCACTGCTTCTCACCTTTGGGATTGGGTTGACATGCTGCTTTCCTTCCGCGCAGGCTTGGCAGAAGTTGAGGTCCGTGTGGTTAGACTCGAAGTCAAGACCGGCAACCATGCCTTTGGTTTTAAGCATGTCCAGGCTCCCACCTGAGATATGGCCGTACCGCTGGTGCCAAAGTTGAAAAGATTCATCTGATTTGCATGCGTGAGCAGCCGATACAGTTTGCTGTCTCATAGAGGTACATAGCAGGTAGAAAAAGTCTCCCCTGTCTTACGCCTGCAGCAGCCACGTCCGTTGACCCAGGGCTGGTGAAAGACACATTATCACCGTCAAACTTGACCTTATAGCCTCTTAGGACGCATTGGCTTAAATAAAAAAGGTTCTTGGCGAGTTTGGGTACGAGCAAAACATCTCGAAGTTCGGCTTCCCGCCATGCAGTACCTACATGCAGCTGAATGCGCACCGTGCCCATGCCGATCGCTTCAAGTACTTCGCCATCACCCACCACGACACTGCGGGCAATTTTCTCGCAGTATGTAAAGAGCTCGGGCTCGTTGCACATATGCTGCGTTGCTCCAGAGTCTATTAGCCATTCCAGCTGTGATGAAAGCTGGCAGGTAGTCGAGTCGGCAGTGAAAACGAAGGAGTCCGTAGCTGCTGTATTGGCCTCCGATTTGGCATTTTCGTCTCGTTTCCTCTTGTAGCATTGTGAGGCCTTGTGGCCCACCACTAAGCAATAGTTGCACTTACCGGAAAACTTAAAAGTTTGTTGCTTGCCGTGAGTGGTAGACGAAGCCGCTTTACTGTCTTTCCAAGTTTCATTCGAAGCCACAAGAGCCAGCCCTCTCATGCTCTCGTCAAGGGAAGGCCGATTTTGCCGCCTCAGACGTTCATGCATCAGCCTGCTCTGGACAAATTCAAGCGTTAAGTCGCGCATGTCCCTTGCTTCAAGGGCCATTATCAGCGGCTGCCAAGACTCCGGTAGCCCATTAAGCATGCGTAGGACAATCTGTTCCTCCGGAATAGTATCTCCTGCGGCTTGAAGCAAATTTGCAATCGATTTAACCTCGCTTGCATAATTTTGTACATCGTCACCTTCTGCCATGCGGATAGATGCCAGCTTCTGATGTAGGAGTAGCCTACTCATCAGCGTTCTGGAAGCGTATATGGCATCCAGCTTCCGCCACGCCTCCGAAGCCGTTGCCATGTTTCCAATACCGGAACTCATGAGCACCGAATCCGATACCACCATGACGAACACAGACAAAGCCTTCGCCGTGCGCCGGTCAAATTCTCGCTGTGCCTTAACATCATCTTCTTCCTCTTTCTTACAGCTCTTACCGGTAAGGGATGTGACTTCCACGGGCCGTCTCTCGTCGCCGTTTACGACACCCCACAGATCGTTGGCGATGAAGTAGAATTTCGCCCGAGTACTCCATAGCTGCCAGTTTTCACCCGTAAACTTCTCCAGACCAACGACGCCAGTGAACGCTGGGCCCATAACCTGTGAGACGCAGTGCTGCCGTGAAGCCATTCACCAGTCAATGGTCGAGAAAATTACTATGATTTATTAACGCAGCCGACAAACAGAACGTGGACCGTATTCAAATACGGACAAAGAACAAACAACAAGTGGGTCCAATATATACTAGTCCTGAATGAATACTATTGGCTGAGAAAGCCATCACGCATATTAATCCGGCTTTTCTTCCTGATCATGCTCCGATCAGTCCTGATCAGCTGTAGCTGGGGTGGCCTTGGCAGGGGTCTATTGGCCTAGGTACAGCCAATCAGCTGTAGTCTGCAGCTCCAGGAATAGCCGGTCTTCTGACTCAGTCAGTGATGCACTGCAGGTCAAGGTTATGTCGTCCGGCACAATGGCTGTGAAGCGGATTCAGCCAACAAACCATATCTGGAACTCACTCCCGACTTGCGTCACGACATCCCCTTACTTGACCCACATTTAAAAAAAATTAAAAACTCGCCTATTTATAACAGCATTTAGTGGGTTTCTGTGGTTCGTCCGTTATGTGCTTATGCGTGCTGACGCTGTGCATGCTGCCACTAACCACACTTGCATGCTGACCCTGTGCATGTCACCCCTAACCATATTATTCATTTTGTTTGTTTATCAAGCATGATTTTACTCACCATTCAATTGCATTTCCCTTTGCAGCAAATGTAAAGCGCCTAGAGAGAGATTAAGTTCTCTGAGGCGATTTATCAAGTGCATTATTATTATTATTATTATTTAGTAACTAAACTTTACTAAAATAGTAACTTCATGGTAGTGGTAACACATAGAGAAGGTGAGTTAGCTTTCAGTACGGCTGTTGTTTGCTAATTCTTGCAAGCTGTGCGACGTCCACATGCTAAACAGCACCCTTAGCAGACACACGACTGTGCTGTTTCTAAATAAACAACAGTTTCGAAACTAGTGTAATATGATACCTACATAATAATAATAATAATAATACACTTGATAAAGCACCCTCAGAGAACTCAATCTCTTTCTAGGCACTTTAGATTTGCTGCAAAGGAAACGCGATCAAATGGTGAGTGGTCAAATGACCACTGTGCATGTCACCCCTAACCATGTTATTCATGTTGTTTTTCAAGCATGATACCACTCATCATTCGCTCGTGTGTCCTTTGCAGCAAATTTAAAGCGCCTAGAAAGAGATTGAGTTCTCTGGGGCGCTTTATCAAGGGTATT
>WPIO01000339.1:0-80487 GCA_009760855.2 Cristatella mucedo | reverse complement strand
AGAAGCAATCTGCACTCCGTCGACGAATGGCGAACTGATGAAGGCATCCAGAGGTAACAGGCCAGCCGGAGAGACCAGGCTCGACCACGAATCTGCATCAGCTGCGATCCCTCACAGCCTTCGAGCACCTCAAATTCTCTAAACTCACTAGATGCATGCATTGATAACATCCGCACATGGATGGCAGCAAATTTTCTAAAACTTAACGATGATAAAACTAACTTACTAGTTATGGGCAAACCCAGTGTGATCCAGAGATTGGAAAGGCTGACTCTCAAAATTGGCTCTGCCAGCATATCTCCAGTTGAATCAGCTCGAAATCTAGGTGTCCCATTCCAAAGCGACCTCTCGTTAGACGACCATATCAGCTCCACAGTCAAATCCGCCTACTTTCAGCTTCATTACGTTGCTAAAATTCGGACTTGTTTAGATAAAGATCTACAATAAATAATAAAGATGATAATAGGTAAAGATATACAATAAAGAACCACATCTAAGTTGGTCCATGCATTCATGACAGCCCGTCTCGACTTCTGCAACTCACTGCTTTCTGGCCTACCAGCATGTGCGATTAGACGATTGCAGTTGGTGCAAAACTCTGCAGCTAGGCTTGTGTGTCGTGAGCATCGCAGTTGCCACATTACTCCACTTCTCGCAGACCTGCACTGGCTACCAGTCAAGCAACGGATTGACTTCAAGGTTTTGTCGCTCACTTTTAGGTCCCTTCATTCTATGGCTCCAGCCTATCTGTCAGATATACAACCCTATCAGGCCAAGCGTCGTACCGCCCGCTTTTCGGAATCCGACAGTCTAGAAATACCTCATACAAACCTTAAATCCTTTAGAGACCGTGCATTTAGTTCATATGCTCCCAAAGCCTGAAACTCCCTTCCGACCTGCGTGTGAAGTTTTACTTACCATTCCATTGATTTCACTTTACAGCAAATGTAAAGCACCTAGAGAGAGATTACGTTCTCGATGTGCTTTATCAAACTGAATTATTATATTTATATTTAAAATGTATTTAGACACGGCGTTCATTTTTTAAGCAAGTGCTTGATACTTGATGGACATGAAAGTACCCTAGTAACCCCTTTCAGTGCTTCATTGAGACCAAAACTTTGCTTGTGATTCACTAGAGACATCCTCGAGATTTTGAACCCTCAAGAAGTGAGTTATTGTTTATTATAGTAACTTCCTCCTCGTTTTGTATTTCCTCGGCATGAGTCAGCAGCATATGCTGGAGATGCATTCATGCAGACACCGTGGCATTAGCCACAGCAGCATTTTCAGGTGATAGAGCAAACTCAGCTTTTAAGTGTGGTGCAAAGGCAGCAGCAGGTGCAATAGAAGAGTCGTCGCCAAATCAAAACAATTTTCAAAAGATCCTTGAAAAACGACAGGTCACTGCTTCAGGACCACGCGCCGGTGATCCACGATCACGAGGCTAAGAAATGGCTTCTAGTATTCCAGTTTCAAAACTTAAACGAAAAGACGCACTTCAAAAGGCATGGTGACTGTTGTTTCGCAAGCTACAAACTGCCCGTTAAAAAACGAACCTTAGCAGAGGCAGGTAACATTTAGCCGAGTAAACTCACATATCCCAGCAGTAGAGTGGCTGTGAAGATGGGGCTTCTCAGGCAGAACACGGTCCTGCGCTGCTGCATTGCTAGGCAGACAAAACTAACTGCAGCTGTGCAACAGCTGCCATCAGCATTGCCACCGTAGTGAGAGATAAATAGATCGGCTCAAAATATGGCTTCCACCTGCTGCGGCTCGTTAGCAGAAGGTAGACGTAAAGTATGTATGTAGGCCTACCTCTGTGCCTGTGTTTGATTGGGCTGGGCCTCTTAATTGGTAATCTAAATATTAGTAACAATAAATTTGCTATAGCACCCTCAGTTAATTCAATTTATTTCTAAATACTTTGTAGCGCCCTGCTGGCCTTGGCTGACTTTATGTGCGACCAAGTGCTTTTCGGAGGCAGGCTAGAACTCCGTTGTCCTGGAGCAGTGAGCCAGAGAGGAGCCTCAGTGCGGTTAGAGAGGAAGCTCTTAAGAGCAAGCCAGGAAGCTCTGAGACGAGCGGTGGCGATTCGGCCTTAGAATTAGTCCGATACCCACGGAAGCTGCTGATAGATGTTGGCTGGCCTGTCAACCTCCGCCACCACTCTGTCCGAAAGAATCGTCTGGAACCCATTCGCCATTCAAGCAGAACAGAGGGGACATTGCAGTGGCCTAGTACCGGTATTTGTTCCTTACCGTAATGAGCCACGTTGTCGGGCCCAATACCACTAAGCTCTTGCCTCATTGTCTCAGCTTGGTATTTAAGAGTCGAGCGACGCTCACTCTTGGTCTTTTGTCTATGGTTTTTTTGTCGTCTGTCTTTGGTCCGGCTCCGTGCTTCGACGCCGTCGGAACTCGTTTTTTTCTGAAAGCGAGGGAGGAGGGCTGGCTGTCCGCCGACGATGGACGGAACAGGACAAGACTGGGCTAGGATGATTCAGTGGACTCCACCGAATACGGTCGTATCGCGCTCGAGCTGGCATTTTGTGTTACTTTTGTGTTTTGTGTGCTCGAGCTAGCACGCGGTCTCGGCATAGGGATTGGCCGGTGGGAGCTGGACGTAGTTGGAACGTGTGGAGCTCTAGTTCTCCGGTTAGGGTATAGGCTCCGGTTCGCACTCTGTGTGGAGAAGTGTTCCCTCTGCAAGAGTGCTTGAGGTGGCGTGTGTGGAGTATTCCTGCCGCACTGGTTGAAACCGAGTTCTAGTTCTCCGGTTAGGGTTTAGGCTCTGGTTCGTGCTCAGTGTGGAGAAGTATTCCATCGGCAAGAGTGTTAGTGCTGTTGAGAACGTGCGAGGAGTGTGGAGATAAGGCTAAACTAGACGCACAGCGATTTTGTGCGCTTGCGAATAAAGTTCAGTAAAATCCCAATTCGTGTGTCTCGCTATCTAATTAACGCCGCGAACTCATGACGCCCTCTGGTAACGATAAGCAGGTCACCGACAGAAAGGCTCGTTTTGTGGCGGCCAGCTTATTGTGCAAAGGAACTCACCGAACGGCAGTAGGCGCTAGGTTACACCGCTAGGTAAGCGGCAGGTCAAGCTTACCCGCCGAGCCTTCGGCGTTAAAACTTAGCATTTGCAACGGAAAACAAGATCGAATAATTAGCTCGAAGATTATCAAGATAGAATGATCAGCTAAAATAAATAACACAAAAGACATGGCCTGGCACAACGTCAACAGGGTCACCATGCAAGTACTCTCAGCTTCTGCAACTGAAAAAAATTCAAAAATTGGGTTGGAAGCCTGTGAATGCTAGCCGGCCTTCCAGTCGCTTGCTAAAATGCACAGCACCAGCGTGTACATGGACATAATAATCCAGCAAACCACTTGAGCTTTAACCACCAGCCAAGCACTTAGGCACTCATAAGTAAAGGCTGGCCACTTTCACCTGGCAATTGAATTCAACGCCTATCCATTGTTCACAAGCTGGGATTCGGTCTGGCTGAAAGCTGGGCTGCACCAACTCCTGTACCCCAGTGGTACCGAAACCTTGCTTGTTTATTCGTTACTTTTTCTTTAATAATAATAATAGTAATAATAATAATTCGCTTGATAAAGCGCCCTCAGAGAACTTAATCTCTCTCTCTCTAGGCGCTTTACATTTGCTGTAAAGTGAAATGCAATTGAATGGTAAGTAAAATCATGCTTGAAAAAACAAACGAAATGAATAATATGGTTAGGGGTGACATGCACAGGGTCAGCATTCAAATGTGGTTAGTGGCAGCATGCACATTGTCAGCACTCATAAGCACATCAAGGACGAATCACAGAGACCCACTAAATGCTGTCCTAAATAGGTGTGTTTTTAGGTTCCTTTTAAATGTTGTCAGGTCAGGGGATGTTCTGACGCAGGTCGGGAGGGAGTTCCAGGCTTTGGGAGCATAAGAACTAAATGCACGGTCTCCAATGGATTTAAGGTTTGTACGAGGTATTTGTAGACTGTTGGATTCCGAAAAGCAGGTGGTACGATGCTTGGCCTGATGGGGTAGTGTATCTGACAGATAGACTGGAGCCATAGAATGTAGTGACCTAAAAGTGAGCGACAAAACCTTGAAGTCAATCCGTTGCTTGACTGGTAGCCAGTGCAGGTCGGTGAGAAGTGAAGTAATGTGGCAACAGCGACGCTCACGACAGACAAGCCAAGCTGCCGATTTCTTCGAAAACATCGTCACAGTTATTCAGTCACTTTGAATAGTTGAAGACTGAAAGTTAAAGCCTCTGCCTGCAATGATTCACTCAAGCACCTCAGCCTTTCCTGAAGCAGCAGCACATGGGAACAATTTTAGCACAAGCAGAGAGGACTAAGCTAGAAATTGTCGGCTTAAGCTGAAAAGCTTGAACTAAAATAGGTTATTTGTGTTTCCAGAATAAGCTGCAGTAATGCAATCCAGCCAGGTCGATCCGCGTGGCTGGCCAAGCTGCTAGATTTTCCCACGTGCAAGTACTTATAGCATACGGTTCTGAATAGAGTGAAACTCGGGCTGCAAATGTGACGGCCACCAGCACGTGTCTTGCTTTGATGGCTGGAAGCACATTGAGCCTAATCGAGCAAATGCAATGCGATACTCAGCCTGTGTCTAATTAGAGTGATCTTCTTTCCTGGTAATCCTAATGTTATTGATAATATATTTCATGTAGCGCCCTCAGAGAACTCAATCTCTGACTACATACACTACACTTGCAACGGGAGCCAAATTGAATGAGTGGATGGGAGCATACTCAACAAACAACAAGAATAACACGGTTAGGCATGCCATGCATAGGGTCAGCATGCAAGTACAGTTAGCTTTTGCAAGTGAAAACATTTAGAAATGGGGAAAATGTCAGCTTGTCTTTGCAGCAAGCCAACCGGCCTTGCGATGGCTCGCACATGCCTTAAAAGCACCACACTAACCTGTAAGCCTATATAGTAATGCAGCTGAACACTTTAGGTTCCACTGCTAGGAAATCACTAAGGTACCTATATAATGCCTGCCTCCCTGGAGTTTCGGGCAGGACACGCAGGCTGAACTATATCGGAGGTCTGCCCAGAAAGCTCTCAGAAAAACACTTCTTTAGGGACTATTTTGTAACTGTGGCAAGAAGCCAGCAACGCTCGATAAGTTACAAAACCCTTTCGGCTTCGGTTCGGCACCGGGAATGCCCTTACCCATAAGGCTATCTCTTGTCCAGAGAAGTACGTTACATAATACTTTGCAGTCAAGAAGCTCTTTTTAACAAATCGCACCGGATGAAGCAAGTCTATAAAACGAGTAGGCTCGCCTGCTGCTTTTCCTCAAGTTCCTAGCAGCATCTGGTGCCGCTATATAACGTCAGAGGCGCCGGCATATAACGTACCGCATACAACGGTTAGACAACACGTAGCCTCTCAGCCAGACACAAAAGAAAGCAAGACGTGAATCTCTCAAAGAAAACTCTCCAGATGCAGATGACTCGAGGCATCAACATTGTCATAAAAGGGTGTTGACAAGCGTTTCCTGGCCACTGTGAATGTAATGCCAAGCAACTTGGGAGGGCTCATCATCAGTAGGGCCTACTCATTAGTAGTGGGCCGAGATTAGGTCGATGATCCTTCAGCTTCCCTGCTTGACCCACGAACCTTGACCTAGAACTCCAGTAGCTTGATCTTAGGGTTTATTACTTCAAGATTCAGTTAACCCTATAAATGGCTGCCCTTTACTACAGGCTTTAAAAAGACCATTAAGCAGGCTCAAGGTTACAGTAGGTGTGCATGCAGCGCTGAGACTTGATGTGGCATTCCTTGAAGCTTTATAGAAGATGATGCCATCTGAACGATGAAAAGTGGTAGAATAAGCTTGAATCCGATCTACGAGCTCAACTCTTTGAAAGATACATCAAACGCTCCCAAATAACTGCATGACAAACTTTCGGTATAGTATTTAGAAACAAACTACAACCTGGTATTACAGGACACCGTACGCTCCGTCGGATTTTTGCCTCAAATTCTGCTTTCACCACACGTCTCCAAAGGCAGGGTCTACCGGAGACTGCCTCATCAGCTTACGAACCAGCCTTGCTGATGAACTCGCTTCTGCATGCTTCTCCCTTCGCTTGGTTGCACGACGGCTAGTCGCTTGAGGAGCAAGCATTACAACCGCAAGCAGGGGTGGTCAATGCAGCAGCTCCGTGCAGGAAAGCGAGGGTGCGGCTTCGAGATTACCCTTGCCACCGAACAGAGCCGCTCGGACATGACGAGTCAGGCAGAGAAGCAGAAGCAGTCAGCACTTCGTCGACGAACGACAAGCTGACGAAGGCGGCAGCAGCTAGCATGACACATGGAGGAAGGACTCCTGACCATGCAGAGGCATCTACATTCGAGACAAGACATTATATGCCTTCAGCAAACAACATAAAGCTCGCTGCTACCATCAGAAGAGAGCTGATTATTTGTCGTCTGTCCAACTAGCTTGCTAGAAGTGTGATATGCTTTTGAAATCAATCGACTTTCATCAAGAACCGCCTAAAATAGTATTCCTCCTTAGCTAGAGCACAACCTTTCAGGTGCACGTGAATCAGACGACAAGGAAATGCGAATTAGATAGGACAAACATGACTTAAGAGAAGCAATGCCAGTCAGTGAATGACACTGGAAGGATGTTTTAGTTCTCCATTGAGGTCTCTAGGTGAACTCTTGAGACCAAAATATCTTTCTCAGTCAGTGGTGGTGTCATCGAGAGTATGCAATTTCAACGATTCAGCCACTTTTTGTGATAACAACTTCATCCTCTTAGGGTATTTTCTCCAAACGATGAAGCAGCAAATTCTGCACATGCATTTATTGCAGACACGGTGACATTAGCCACAGCAGCATTATCAGGTGATAAAGCTAACGGAGCCTTTAAAACAGCTGCAAAAGCAACAGCAGGTGTCGCAGAAGACTCGTTGCCAAATACACACCACCTGCAAGAGAAATTCCAGCACAACAACAGACTGCTGCTAAATAAACGTGAAGTATCCGTTATTACAGGGGCCCAGTAATGGCTTCTAACATCCCAGAATCAGAAGCTAAATGAAACGATGCTTTTAAATAGGCATGCTAATTAGTATTAAAACAGTTAAACGCAGGCCGTGAAAGAACAAATCTGAACAGAAGCAGGGAACTTTCTGCTTAGAAAAATCACAGTATCCCGGCAGAAGAGTCGCTGAGAAATAAGGACACTCAGACTGCACATGGCCGTGCACCTCTGCACTGCTGGAGCAACCGATTGAACTGCAGCTGTACAAAAGCATCCGGCTGTATTGACACTGTAGTGAAGAATTAAAAATTGTGATTCAAAATTACAGCAGCAGTCACTGTTGAATGAGAGCCCTTATTAGACGTAAAGGAAGCAGAGCAGCAAATGCCACAGCAGCATCCACATCAGCCTGAGCGACTGCAGCCTCTCAGCCAGCCACAAACCAGAAGATGCCTGCCTAGCAGAGTGATCGTCGTCATACGACCGATCCTCTTAATTGGTAATCTAAATATTAGTAACAATAAATTTGCTATAGCACCCTCAGTTAATTCAATTTATTTCTAAAAGCACACTACTTTATAGCGCCCTGCTGGCCTTGGCTGACTTTATGTGCGAACAAGTGCTTTTCGGAGGCAGGCTAGAACTCCGTTGTCCTGGAGCAGTGAGCCAGAGAGGAGCCTCAGTGCGGTTAGAGAGGAAGCTCTTAAGAGCAAGCCAGGAAGCTCTGAGACGAGCGGTGGCGATTCGGCCTTAGAATTAGTCCGATACCCACGGAAGCTGCTGATAGATGTTGGCTGGCCTGTCAACCTCCGCCACCACTCTGTCCGAAAGAATCGTCTGGAACCCATTCGCCATTCAAGCAGAACAGAGGGGACATTGCAGTGGCCTAGTACCGGTATTTGTTCCTTACCGTAATGAGCCACGTTGTCGGGCCCAATACCACTAAGCTCTTGCCTCATTGTCTCAGCTTGGTATTTAAGAGTCGAGCGACGCTCACTCTTGGTCTTTTGTCTATGGTTTTTTTGTCGTCTGTCTTTGGTCCGGCTCCGTGCTTCGACGCCGTCGGAACTCGTTTTTTTCTGAAAGCGAGGGAGGAGGGCTGGCTGTCCGCCGACGATGGACGGAACAGGACAAGACTGGGCTAGGATGATTCAGTGGACTCCACCGAATACGGTCGTATCGCGCTCGAGCTGGCATTTTGTGTTACTTTTGTGTTTTGTGTGCTCGAGCTAGCACGCGGTCTCGGCATAGGGATTGGCCGGTGGGAGCTGGACGTAGTTGGAACGTGTGGAGCTCTAGTTCTCCGGTTAGGGTATAGGCTCCGGTTCGCACTCTGTGTGGAGAAGTGTTCCCTCTGCAAGAGTGCTTGAGGTGGCGTGTGTGGAGTATTCCTGCCGCACTGGTTGAAACCGAGTTCTAGTTCTCCGGTTAGGGTTTAGGCTCTGGTTCGTGCTCAGTGTGGAGAAGTATTCCATCGGCAAGAGTGTTAGTGCTGTTGAGAACGTGCGAGGAGTGTGGAGATAAGGCTAAACTAGACGCACAGCGATTTTGTGCGCTTGCGAATAAAGTTCAGTAAAATCCCAATTCGTGTGTCTCGCTATCTAATTAACGCCGCGAACTCATGACGCCCTCTGGTAACGATAAGCAGGTCACCGACAGAAAGGCTCGTTTTGTGGCGGCCAGCTTATTGTGCAAAGGAACTCACCGAACGGCAGTAGGCGCTAGGTTACACCGCTAGGTAAGCGGCAGGTCAAGCTTACCCGCCGAGCCTTCGGCGTTAAAACTTAGCATTTGCAACGGAAACAAGATCGAATAATTAGCTCGAAGATTATCAAGATAGAATGATCAGCTAAAATAAATAACACAAAAGACATGGCCTGGCACAACGTCAACAGGGTCACCATGCAAGTACTCTCAGCTTCTGCAACTGAAAAAAATTCAAAAATTGGGTTGGAAGCCTGTGAATGCTAGCCGGCCTTCCAGTCGCTTGCTAAAATGCACAGCACCAGCGTGTACATGGACATAATAATCCAGCAAACCACTTGAGCTTTAACCACCAGCCAAGCACTTAGGCACTCATAAGTAAAGGCTGGCCACTTTCACCTGGCAATTGAATTCAACGCCTATCCATTGTTCACAAGCTGGGATTCGGTCTGGCTGAAAGCTGGGCTGCACCAACTCCTGTACCCCAGTGGTACCGAAACCTTGCTTGTTTATTCGTTACTTTTCTTTAATAATAATAATAGTAATAATAATAATTCGCTTGATAAAGCGCCCTCAGAGAACTTAATCTCTCTCTCTCTAGGCGCTTTACATTTGCTGTAAAGTGAAATGCAATTGAATGGTAAGTAAAATCATGCTTGAAAAAACAAACGAAATGAATAATATGGTTAGGGGTGACATGCACAGGGTCAGCATTCAAATGTGGTTAGTGGCAGCATGCACATTGTCAGCACTCATAAGCACATCAAGGACGAATCACAGAGACCCACTAAATGCTGTCCTAAATAGGTGTGTTTTTAGGTTCCTTTTAAATGTTGTCAGGTCAGGGGATGTTCTGACGCAGGTCGGGAGGGAGTTCCAGGCTTTGGGAGCATAAGAACTAAATGCACGGTCTCCAATGGATTTAAGGTTTGTACGAGGTATTTGTAGACTGTTGGATTCCGAAAAGCAGGTGGTACGATGCTTGGCCTGATGGGGTAGTGTATCTGACAGATAGACTGGAGCCATAGAATGTAGTGACCTAAAAGTGAGCGACAAAACCTTGAAGTCAATCCGTTGCTTGACTGGTAGCCAGTGCAGGTCGGTGAGAAGTGAAGTAATGTGGCAACAGCGACGCTCACGACAGACAAGCCAAGCTGCCGATTTCTTCGAAAACATCGTCACAGTTATTCAGTCACTTTGAATAGTTGAAGACTGAAAGTTAAAGCCTCTGCCTGCAATGATTCACTCAAGCACCTCAGCCTTTCCTGAAGCAGCAGCACATGGGAACAATTTTAGCACAAGCAGAGAGGACTAAGCTAGAAATTGTCGGCTTAAGCTGAAAAGCTTGAACTAAAATAGGTTATTTGTGTTTCCAGAATAAGCTGCAGTAATGCAATCCAGCCAGGTCGATCCGCGTGGCTGGCCAAGCTGCTAGATTTTCCCACGTGCAAGTACTTATATAGCATACGGTTCTGAATAGAGTGAAACTCGGGCTGCAAATGTGACGGCCACCAGCACGTGTCTTGCTTTGATGGCTGGAAGCACATTGAGCCTAATCGAGCAAATGCAATGCGATACTCAGCCTGTGTCTAATTAGAGTGATCTTCTTTCCTGGTAATCCTAATGTTATTGATAATATATTTTTCATGTAGCGCCCTCAGAGAACTCAATCTCTGACTACATACACTACACTTGCAACGGGAGCCAAATTGAATGAGTGGATGGGAGCATACTCAACAAACAACAAGAATAACACGGTTAGGCATGCCATGCATAGGGTCAGCATGCAAGTACAGTTAGCTTTTGCAAGTGAAAACATTTAGAAATGGGGAAAATGTCAGCTTGTCTTTGCAGCAAGCCAACCGGCCTTGCGATGGCTCGCACATGCCTTAAAAGCACCACACTAACCTGTAAGCCTATATAGTAATGCAGCTGAACACTTTAGGTTCCACTGCTAGGAAATCACTAAGGTACCTATATAATGCCTGCCTCCCTGGAGTTTCGGGCAGGACACGCAGGCTGAACTATATCGGAGGTCTGCCCAGAAAGCTCTCAGAAAACACTTCTTTAGGGACTATTTTGTAACTGTGGCAAGAAGCCAGCAACGCTCGATAAGTTACAGAACCCTTTCGGCTTCGGTTCGGCACCGGGAATGCCCTTACCCATAAGGCTATCTCTTGTCCAGAGAAGTACGTTACATAATACTTTGCAGTCAAGAAGCTCTTTTTAACAAATCGCACCGGATGAAGCAAGTCTATAAAACGAGTAGGCTCGCCTGCTGCTTTTCCTCAAGTTCCTAGCAGCATCTGGTGCCGCTATATAACGTCAGAGGCGCCGGCATATAACGTACCGCATACAACGGTTAGACAACACGTAGCCTCTCAGCCAGACACAAAAGAAAGCAAGACGTGAATCTCTCAAAGAAAACTCTCCAGATGCAGATGACTCGAGGCATCAACATTGTCATAAAAGGGTGTTGACAAGCGTTTCCTGGCCACTGTGAATGTAATGCCAAGCAACTTGGGAGGGCTCATCATCAGTAGGGCCTACTCATTAGTAGTGGGCCGAGATTAGGTCGATGATGCCAGTACGTTATCCTTCAGCTTCCCTGCTTGACCCACGAACCTTGACCTAGAACTCCAGTAGCTTGATCTTAGGGTTTATTACTTCAAGATTCAGTTAACCCTATAAATGGCTGCCCTTTACTACAGGCTTTAAAAAGACCATTAAGCAGGCTCAAGGTTACAGTAGGTGTGCATGCAGCGCTGAGACTTGATGTGGCATTCCTTGAAGCTTTATAGAAGATGATGCCATCTGAACGATGAAAAGTGGTAGAATAAGCTTGAATCCGATCTACGAGCTCAACTCTTTGAAAGATACATCAAACGCTCCCAAATAACTGCATGACAAACTTTCGGTATAGTATTTAGAAACAAACTACAACCTGGTATTACAGGACACCGTACGCTCCGTCGGATTTTTGCCTCAAATTCTGCTTTCACCACACGTCTCCAAAGGCAGGGTCTACCGGAGACTGCCTCATCAGCTTACGAACCAGCCTTGCTGATGAACTCGCTTCTGCATGCTTCTCCCTTCGCTTGGTTGCACGACGGCTAGTCGCTTGAGGAGCAAGCATTACAACCGCAAGCAGGGGTGGTCAATGCAGCAGCTCCGTGCAGGAAAGCGAGGGTGCGGCTTCGAGATTACCCTTGCCACCGAACAGAGCCGCTCGGACATGACGAGTCAGGCAGAGAAGCAGAAGCAGTCAGCACTTCGTCGACGAACGACAAGCTGACGAAGGCGGCAGCAGCTAGCATGACACATGGAGGAAGGACTCCTGACCATGCAGAGGCATCTACATTCGAGACAAGACATTATATGCCTTCAGCAAACAACATAAAGCTCGCTGCTACCATCAGAAGAGAGCTGATTATTTGTCGTCTGTCCAACTAGCTTGCTAGAAGTGTGATATGCTTTTGAAATCAATCGACTTTCATCAAGAACCGCCTAAAATAGTATTCCTCCTTAGCTAGAGCACAACCTTTCAGGTGCACGTGAATCAGACGACAAGGAAATGCGAATTAGATAGGACAAACATGACTTAAGAGAAGCAATGCCAGTCAGTGAATGACACTGGAAGGATGTTTTAGTTCTCCATTGAGGTCTCTAGGTGAACTCTTGAGACCAAAATATCTTTCTCAGTCAGTGGTGGTGTCATCGAGAGTATGCAATTTCAACGATTCAGCCACTTTTTGTGATAACAACTTCATCCTCTTAGGGTATTTTCTCCAAACGATGAAGCAGCAAATTCTGCACATGCATTTATTGCAGACACGGTGACATTAGCCACAGCAGCATTATCAGGTGATAAAGCTAACGGAGCCTTTAAAACAGCTGCAAAAGCAACAGCAGGTGTCGCAGAAGACTCGTTGCCAAATACACACCACCTGCAAGAGAAATTCCAGCACAACAACAGACTGCTGCTAAATAAACGTGAAGTATCCGTTATTACAGGGGCCCAGTAATGGCTTCTAACATCCCAGAATCAGAAGCTAAATGAAACGATGCTTTTAAATAGGCATGCTAATTAGTATTAAAACAGTTAAACGCAGGCCGTGAAAGAACAAATCTGAACAGAAGCAGGGAACTTTCTGCTTAGAAAAATCACAGTATCCCGGCAGAAGAGTCGCTGAGAAATAAGGACACTCAGACTGCACATGGCCGTGCACCTCTGCACTGCTGGAGCAACCGATTGAACTGCAGCTGTACAAAAGCATCCGGCTGTATTGACACTGTAGTGAAGAATTAAAATTGTGATTCAAAATTACAGCAGCAGTCACTGTTGAATGAGAGCCCTTATTAGACGTAAAGGAAGCAGAGCAGCAAATGCCACAGCAGCATCCACATCAGCCTGAGCGACTGCAGCCTCTCAGCCAGCCACAAACCAGAAGATGCCTGCATAGCAGAGTGATCGTCGTCATACGACCGATCCTGGCAGGAATGTATGGTAGCCACGGCTCATTGATCGGAGCCGACAAGCGATAGCAGTGACCATCATTTTGGCAGCAGCAGAGAGTTGCATAGAATTATTCTATCCGAAGAGCGACATACAGTCAATAATTGAATGTCAGAGTTTCGGAACCACTCGCATTTGCCCAATCGCTGCCTGATTGTCGACGGAACAATAGCACTCTTTTCTGGTTTGAACCCGGCTTATAGTTGTAGCCGTTTTGCCGTGATCCAGAAGCACACTTTAACTTCTGTTTACGGTTTCTAGGCTAGAAAGGGACATAAGGGAAGCCCATTTATGCTTATCGTCTACCTGGTGCTAACGAGCTGCCACAGAAAGAAGATCTCAGCAAAAGTTTGCCAGTTGTACGGCTGAGTATTTACCGTCACACCCACAGTTTTAGTTTACCCTAGATAACGCTAGAAGCCTGGATTTCAATGGTGGGGACTACACAAGTGTTTGGATAACCTGCGAAAAAGAAAAAGTGCTCAGACCGGCGATACAGCCATCCGTATGTCCGTTTATTTGCCGACCTGACAATAGTTTCTGTCGCCTTCAAAATGTCAAGGTTCCTACATTGCACTTATCCTGTCCTCACTATTTGCAGGTAATAGAACAAATATAGCCTCTGCAAACTGAGCCAACAGGAATGGTAGCAGCAGATGCAGGACAGAAGTCGTTGCAAAGGTGGCATAACTTGAAACAGATTATAGCTGCACGACAGTAGCTTGGTGGCATGACAACATAACAGTGATCCACGATCACGAGGCCACCTACTAATGACTGCAATCTTGGATTTAAAACATAAGGAAAAGTAGACTATCTAATTTGTTCGGTCAGCATTATTACGATGTCCAAAATCTAGCCGGGAAACGACCATAGTGAAAGGAGGTAGGCATTTTTTCGCTTAGCAAGTCAGTTTCCCGGCACACAAAAAAAACAAAAGGGGGTACTCAACGAGATCACGGCCTAGCACTTTTAGACTGCCTAGACAGACCCACCGAGCTGAAGCAGTGTAGCAGCGGCCGGCAGTAGGTCCACCGTGGTGAGAAAAGGAAGGATCGGCTCAACAAATACCACAGCGGTCGCATTTGCATGAGCGTGCAGTTTGAGATTCAAGGAAGGTGACCGAAGAGTAATCTGCATGAACGCACTACAGGTGTTCCATCGCTAAATTCGTCACTGATTACAGTCGTAGCCCTAGGCGTTGTTTAGGAACTCTCGGCTAGCTGCCTTCATGCTTTTGTCGTCGTGGGGCTCGTGGTCTCCAATGATGATGACGACGGTGATGAAGATCACCAGATAAACCAGCTATAGCCAGTCAGGTCACTCGAGGGCTCATTCCTGTTACGAAGAGCTGCTGAGTGGGCTGGATGCTTTCCAGATCCCGGCCGCGAACTAAAAAGCAACTTCTGAGAACGTTTGGATAGCCACTGTGGTCCCACAAAAAGTAAAAGTTAGTCGATCGAGATTCGTGTCTACTGATGAGCAGATCACTTGCTTTTAAACAAATAGCTGTCGCATTCAGTGATTTCCCTTTAATTTCAATAGTTACAACCAAAACGCTTCTTGTTGGCTTGCTATTAATTTAAATATCTACCCGGTTCAATGTAAGCGAAACTAGTGCAACACGTTCTTGGCTGGGCTAACGAAACCCATTTAACGTCTTAAATTCAGGTGATGATATGTGGCTCCGAGCTAGTACCAGATCCCAAATGTGTAGCCACGTGTCTCCCTTGCTAAAAGACTTGCAGTAGTTCCCGATCGATCTGCCGATATCTGGTAAAAGAGTTGAACT
The DNA here is from genome assembly GCA_009760855.2 of Cristatella mucedo. Taxonomy (NCBI): domain Eukaryota; kingdom Metazoa; phylum Bryozoa; class Phylactolaemata; family Cristatellidae; genus Cristatella; species Cristatella mucedo. The sequence goes on along the minus strand of WPIO01000339.1, from coordinate 65,431 downwards.
GACCATCAAGGTGAAAGCCAAAGCATTAACACCTAACCAAGCGTTGCACCAGTCCCAGCCACAGCCTCGCGCACCTCAGATCTTCCGCGGATTAAAAAAAGCTGCTTTTTTTAGTGCTCAGTGCTGACCTTTGACCTTTGTTTGCCAGGCGTTTGCTTGGCACGTCCACTAGACTGACTGTGGACTCGTCACCTCTGAAATGCTAACGGCACTGCGTCTATTTAAATAAGCTGTTACTGTCTTCCATCTTCTGTAGCTTTTCTATACCTGTACTTACACGGGGTGTCATATGAGAAGCAGTTCTGTGTTAACATCGTTAAAACAAGGAAAAAATGCCAACATTTAGGATCAAATGTCTACAAGGCGAGCATTCAGTTTATCCGTCGCTGCAGCAGAGTAAGACCATTGAAATGACAAATACCGCTGAATACACGTCAACATTGAAATCGTTGCTTACTTAAGAAAGGCCCTAATTTGTGGTATCTAGTTTTGCCAAACGCAATTGCAACCAAAACAAGGTTTGTATTGGCTCTCGTTTTAATATATTTCGTTGATTGATTTTTCTTGTTTCACCGTGTCTATTTGTACAGTAGAACTGCAACAACATCCTAAATGAGCCTAGGCTGCTGTATTATTGCATCGCATTGCACACTACCGTTAGTCCCAAATCATCAAGAGCTGATTACATCATTCTTTCTGATGCAATACAGTACTACCGCTAGGCGGCTGCTGCAGTAAGACAAGGTGATAAAGCCAGTCGGAAAGGTGAGCATTTAAAATCTTTCAGGCTTTGTGCGAGACAGTGTTAGCTAATCTCACATGCAACTTTTACTGTCTCCTCTATTGAGGTACAATACAGAACAGTAATGCCTCAAAAGTGTGTGGATACCATGGAGGATCTATTCAATGTTTGTGGTGAAGTGAAATTTTCCAATCGGAAGAAAAGTACAACTTCTCAAGTGAAGAAGGCGTATTATCTTTTCTTCGAATGCAAGGTTGGTTACCAAGGCCAGCCTTGGCTACCGAATAGATGCTGTGGTACATAAACGGCAGAGCTTGCACAGTGGTTGAATGGCAAAGACCATCAATGCCTTTTGCAGTGCTCACGGTATGGAGAGAGCCAAGCAACAGCAGAAATGACTGCTACTGTGGATTTTCTGCTTAATTATCAATTCGCGGGTTGGTGCCTCTCAGTACAGACAAGCGTGGCTGCAGAGCTTCATGAAATGAAACCCTATATGGCAGATGCAAAGCAAATTGCGAGTAGCACTTTGCAGACGCTTAGGAGAGATATCTGAAATTTGAGTCAGCTGCACTCAGTGTTAGTACACTCAGCCCTGCTAGGCAGCCGTTCGCCGGCGAAAGTTTTATTGCCAAGGAAAGCCGCCATTAAGCCATTTTACAATAGTAATAGTACAGAAGATACGGTATGTACGCATTTTATTCCTGGCTTTTGAATCTGATCTTTACCCAGACCACTGATTAATTAGTCGTAGCATTCCCAATGCGAATCGTGGCTTTCCGTAGCATTCCGTGGTTAAAATAAAATTGATTCACTTCTAAGCCCGGTGGCAGACAATGCAAAATGGTTTCAGCATTACGTCAATTGGACATATTCCTCCTAGTTATATTTTACAATCTCCCGTTACTCTAATATTTAATCAATTCTGCAAAATAATTGCCTCGATATTGCCTTCATTGCTCAATTCAAATTTCAATAAACGGCTCTAATTTTCTTTGCATTGCGGTACCTTTTAGGAAGCATTTGACAGCTGAAGCATTCAAACACTGCACGACTGCCGAAGGGTTCAACTTGCCCGTAGGACTTGATTCGTAAGCCCGAACTAGCCTCGTCAGCCATTTAGCTCTTTCGCAGAAAACCTTGCGTTCTTACTAGAGGAAATCGTTACCCTTGACCTAACTGTAAAGTGCCAGGAGAGAACTAAATCTGTTAGTTAGCACTCTCAGTCAACTGAGAAAGGAACATATTATTTCATTAAATATATCATAAGCTGTGCCGGCATCAATTTGCATCGACAAGGGTACTCACGTTGCCGAGTAAATGCCACGACAATTGACTGGGTTTTCATCTTTTTTTTGTGAATTCGCGGGTTGGTGGCTCTCATTTCAGACAAGCGTGGCTGCTGAGCTTCATCATATGAAAACCCTGTATTGCAGATGCAAAGGAAACTTCGAGTATCGCAGTTGAAGTGCTACGAGCTGCCTTTTGGTTTGACCATCTTACGCTCTGAGCATGGAAATGAGGAAAATAAAGAAATAGCTTGAATGACGTGAGGTGAAACCCACAAACCCGCTTTCACTCGCTCGGAAAAGGCTGCAGTTTCTCGAAGCTTTACCTAAAAATGTCAGCTGCATCGTTGTTTGATGACGTAGGAAGGCGAGCCAGCAATACCTATTGTGGGTATTGCACGAGGAAGACCTAATGTTTGCAAAAAATCTAGGGCCGAAGCTAAATTGATTGCCTACGTCGTAAAATCGAAACAGTAAATTCGAGACGCTTTTAGTAAAATGTCAGCTTTGTCGCCTGGAGAACGTTATGACCTGTTGTTTGGGCCAGGCCATCGGAGGCCTCGGACATTGTGAAGAGACGAAAGAGCTGTCGCATTGAAATTTGATTGTTAAACTTGGCAAAGGCATTCTCCGTAATCCAAAATTAAAATTGAGCTGTAGAGCAAAACATTTTGTGGAAGCAGTAGCTTTTTGCCGTTCGAATGTATAAATAGGCCAAGTGGCTTGGGACAGGTTGGGTAACAGTGCAATCACCGGAATTCCCAATTGCTGTACATTTCGTGGGTAACCCCTTAACACTATTCTGCATAAATTTGAATCGATATGCCGTTTCCCTAGCTTATTATTGAAACGGCAGCTGTGCCGGAGTGTACTCAGTGTTTCGCAGTTATTGGTGTGACCAAGCATGTTGCAACCAACGACTTTGTCGTGATTGCGGTACAGCACATTATTGAGCAAGAGAAATTTGGTCGCTCCCACCGGCTTTATTTGTAATTGTAGCAGACAATCGTAGTTTGCTGAGTTGTCTCGGCCAATTCTCGCCGATTGCCATGGCTTGCCCAATGCTGAGAGCGAAAAAGAGCAGCATGTGCACCCACAGTGAGCATTTTATAGTTGGGTAATAGCAAATTCAACAACTACCTTTCAGCAAATTTGAATCAGATTGCGGCAGAGACCGGGCCATTGCCATAGGATCTATTGCAGTGTATTGGGGTACGTGAGGCCTGCTTCGAAACTCATTTGCATAAGTGCTCGTGCTTGCAGCAACATGAAATTTCGCGGACAGATAAATTCGAGCGGGTAATACGTTGTAAGCCCAAAATTTGAGCTCAGCAAGGCTTACGTTTTGTTGTCGTTAGCCAAATTAGAGTGGATTGAGGTGGTTTTCGGTAATTCCTCGAACCCTAATGCAGCAGGATCGCTGCCCTCAGAAAAACCTTTGACTTGAGGCTCCATTGAGAGATTTTAGGATATAGGCCCGCCCGGAACGTCCGGGCTAGGCCAGGACTTATTAGTGCACAGGGTCTAACCTTTTTCAAGGAGCACCAATGAAAATGCTTTATTGCCGCCACTGCGGCTCTGTCCTTGAACTTGCTGTAGCCCGTGGTAAAGGAAAAGGCAATGGCAGCTTGCATCGCGACCGACGAAGGCTTTTACACCCCTTAATTTTGCAACAAGAAGGTAAGCGTCTGCTAGCCTACTTCAGATAGCTGCGGTTGTGCCTTGAGCTTGCAGTCTCGCCTTATAAGGCTGCTCTGTCATTTATTCGGAAGGGGCCCACTCCGGTTTACATCGAATCGAAGCTTCCGTCTCTCTAAAGCACCCTGTTGGTAGGTGCCCCGCATTCTACGTCCGTGGATGTTTTTTAATGCGTTTTACTCATTGCTTGTCAGCTGCCTCTTGTTAGTGAGCAAAGGCATTGATTGGTGCCCCATCTTCGCCGAGCCGAAACCCTCTGCCTCCAGTCCATCTGATCCGTAAAATCCTACCACAAGTGTCGCCCGCACCCAGGGAAGCAATTCAGGGCTCATCCATTCCCACTAAGTAAAGGGTGGCACTCGCTTTGCGTTCTCTACGAAACGACCTACTTAGGAATGCAGACATGGGTAGAGTGTCTCTGCTTGTTTTGCTTGATCTTTCGGCAGCTTTTGATACCATCGATCACAAAGTTCTTCTAGACCGCCTCTCCTCTCGCCTGGGCATCACTGGCACTGCTCTGCAGTGGTTCAGGTCCTATCTCAGTGGGAGACTCCAGAGTTTTGACGTGAATGGACAAAGATCATCTGAAGTACCTCAGAAATATGGAGTAGCTCAGGGCTCAGTGCTAGGTCCGGTTCTTTTCATGGTTTATACTCTGCCTCTTGCTGATGTGATTGCCAAGCACAATCTAGGCTTTCATTTCTATGCAGATGACACTCAGGTGTACCTTTGCTTTGATCCCTCCCAGCCTTTGAGCACCTCAAATTCTTTAAACTCACTAGCTGCATGCATTGATGACATCCGCACATGAATGGCAGCAAATTTTCTAAAACTTAACGATGATAAAACTAACTTACTAGTTATGGGCAAACCCAGTGTGATTCACAAATTGGAAAGGCTGACTCTAAAAATGGGCTCTGCCAGCATATCTCCAGTTGAATCAGCACGAAATCTAGGTGTCATATTCCAAAGCGACCTCTCGTTAGACGACCATATCAGCTCCACAGTCAAATCTGCCTATTTTCAGCTTCATAACATTGCTAAAATTCGGGCTTGTTTAGATAAAGATACCAAGTCCAAGTTGGTCCATGCATTCGTGACATCCCGTCTCGACTTCTGCAATTCACTGCTTATTGCAGCTGGTGCAAAACTCTGCAGCTAGGCTTGTCTTGTGTGAGCGTCGCAGTTGCCACATTACTCCACTTCTCGCCGATCTGCACTGACTACCAGTCAAGCAACGGATTGACTTCAAGGTTTTGTCCCTCACTTTTAGGTCCCTTCATTCTATGGCTCCAGCCTGTCTGTCAGATATACTACCCCTTCAGGCTAAGCATTACACCACCCGTTTTTCGGAATCCAGCAGTCTAGAAATACCCCATACAAACCTTAAATCCTTTGGAGACCGTGCATTTAGTCCATATGCTCCCAAAGCCTGGAACTCCCTCCCGACCTGCGTCAGAATATCCCCTGACCTGACCACATTTAAAAGGAACCTAAAAACACCTATTTAGGACAGCATTTAGTGGGTCCCTGTGATTCGTCCTTGACGTGCTTATTCGTGCTGACACTGTGCATGCTGCCACTGACCACATTTGCATGCTGACCCTGTGCATGTCACTTTTTACCATATTATTCATTTCGTTTGTTTTTTCAAGCATGATTTTGCTTACGATTCAATTGCATTTCACTTTAAAGCAAATGTAAAGCGCCTAGAGAGAGATTAAGTTCTCTGAGGGCGCTTTATCAAGTGAATTATTATTATTATTATTATTCTCTTTCAATCGTTCTTAAGCCACCACTCGCATGGTGGCTCGCAAGATTAAAAACTCCGTCCGGTCGCCATTTGTACTGCAATGCTTGGACCAAATTAGATGTGGTAACCCCGTCTATGCAAGCCCGAATTTTAGCAATTTTATCAAGCTGCAAGGAGGCAGACTTCACTGTGGAGCTGATATGGTCGTCTAATGAGAGTTTATTTTGAACGTGACATCTAAGTTCTGTGCAGATTCAACAGGCTGGCAGAGCCAATTTTGAGCGTTAGGTTTTCTGATCTCTGAATTGAACTTGGTTTGCTAACAACTTGTAAGTTGGTTTTATCAACATTCCATTTTAGAAGTTTGCTACCATACATGCACCGATGTCATCAGTATATGCAGTAAGAGATTTGAGTGAATTTGATGTGCTGGAGGGCTGGGTGGGATCAAAGCAAAGGTGCAACTGAGTGTTATCCGCATAGAAGTAAAAGCCTAGATCGTGCTTGGCAATCACGTCGGCAAGAGTAAGAGTTTAAACTGTGAAATGAACAGGAACTAGCACTGGGCCCTGAGGTATCCCATATTTCAAAGGTGCCTTGCATGATCTTTGGCCATTCACATCAATACTCTGGAGTCTCCCACTGAAATAAGACCTGACCTATTACAGAGCAGTGCCAATGATGCCCAGCGAGATGAGAGGTGCTCAAGGAGTACTTGGTGATCGTTAGTATCAAAAGCTGCCGAAAGATCGAGCAAAACTAGCAGACATACTCCACCCACATCTGCATTCCTAAGTAGGTCGATGTACACTTGAAACAATGATAAATCTGTGGAGGTATTAGCTCTAAAACAAGACTGAAACTTACCGGACAATAGTAATAGGTTCCGAAGAAGTAGTTGTCTTCTTTTATTCAGATAAGAACTTGAGGACGAGGTCTCTAGTGCCTAGCATGACTCTCTGCTGCATGGAGTTGAGGGGCAGCATTCCAGGGGGAATGCTGCCACCTTAGGGGTCGACTCCCTGATCCTGTTTATTTTCTTGACTAGGAAGAAGCGATCGGCTAGATCGTTACAGGGATCATCAGGTGAGGAGCTATCCTGGAAGCGGTTGAGGAGATGGTTGATTGTTGAAATCAGCATTTTTGGATTGTGTATCTGTGATTACACAATATTTTTTTTTATAGAAGCTAGACTTGGCCTTTGCTAGGATCGACTGGTACGATCTAATATAGTCCTCGTATGCCTGGCGATGGACAGTAAGACCTGAACTTTCGTATGCTTTTTTAAGCTTGGGCTTAGTAGATATAGCTAGTTTAATATACGTGGTAAACCTTGGGCAGTATGGGTGTGGGCGTGCTGTGAGCTTAGTCAGGGGTGCGAACTCATCTAGCAAGTTAGCTAGTGTCGTGTTACAGCAATCTACCAATGATGACAGGTCTGAAGAGAAATTGAACGGCTGAGGTGAAGCAGATATTCTCGAACTGACAGCATCGACGTCAACGGTCTTAAGGCTCTCCGATTCACATGTTATTTTAGATCATGGGGAGGATGGGGCACACATTGCGTACTAAATGTGATCATTTTGTGGTCAAATAAGAGGGATGTGGGAATAACTGTTGATGACAGAGTACAGTTTTATGGAAAACTTGTGTCGAGTGTGTGACCCTTGATGTGAGTCAGACAATGCACATGAGCGGCAAGAGTCAATAAGTCAGTCAGAGCACAAAATTCAGTGCTGAAGTCGTCAGATTAGCTATCAAAATGAATGCTGCATTCGAAAAACTGATTCAAGGGCACTGGAAACTGTTGAAAATTCAGGGAGGAACGTGCGACATTGGTGACTTAACCAAGAGTTTAAATTGATCTAGTGGTATGAATGAAAGAGTAGCCTGTCGGCCAGTTTGAGCCATGTGTGACAAATATATGAGCCCAGAACCTCCTAGGCTACGGCTGGTTCAGTCGTCAGGACGTAGCAGAATCATGTTTGATTGCTGCTTTGTGGGGCTGTCTTGAAATCGTTTTAGGATAGGCTAAGGCTGCAGATATTGGGAGGATGCCAACAGAAGACTGACTGTTACACGCGACCGGCTGTATATTCAGAAGTTGTCTGCATCTTCCTTATGCAGAGATTATAGCTCTATGTAATTCGCTGCAGTCAATTTCAGGCGACCTCGTCCAGCAGAGGTCCACGAACTGTAGCCACAGTCACACTTCGGCAACCACTATAGCTAGCGTTCCACCCTGGACAGTGCTACCCATAACATCGAAAACATTGTGCTCAAAGTTTCGGAGGCCTTCAGAAGTGTTCGAACCGGCAAGCGGAAGCTCTTCCATAGGCATGGTACCCTGGCAAGGAACTTTGAAGTTATTTGCACTGTTGACACACCTGCATTACTGCGAAAGATTAAGGGCCAATCGACTGGTAATCTCCAGCTCTTCTATTGAGGCTGAAACTTAACCAACGCCCAGAGCATGCACTCAGGCGAGAGACATCTCTGCCTTCGTTGCGGCAAAGGGTTCACTTACCCCTCCCGCCTGACGTCCCACATGTGCATCCACATGGGTGAGAAGCCCCATGTTTGTGTGGCCAACGGTTCGCACTTGCCTACAGCCTGACTATCCATATGCGCACCCACACGGGTGAGAGGCCTTATGTGTGAATTAAATGTGGCGAACGGTTTGCAGAAGCTGGCAAAGTAAGGATCCACATGCGCACTCACACGAGTGAGAGACCTCACGCCTGCGAGCGTTGTCGCAAACGGTTTGCACAAGCCAGCAAACTAAGGATCCACATGCGCACTCACACGGGTGAGCAGTCACACGGGTGAGAGGCCTCATGCCTGCATCCTTTGTGGCAAACGGTTTTCACGAACCGACAGCCTGACGATCGACATGCACACTCACACGGGAGATAGGCCTCACGTCTGCAATCATTGTGGCTAACGGTTTCCACATGTCAGCAGCCTAAGTATTCACATGCGGAACCACACCGGCGATATCATGCAGACTAAAGGACAGCAACAACATTGATCCAAGAAAAAGCTGACCCCGAAAAAGCCGCCCTATTAATCAGTAAGACCAGATAGGACACTAAGACTCTACCATGCGTCTTCAAGTGCAGGATGACTGAGCCTTCTCGAGGACAGCTATGCATAATTTACCCTGAGGCCACAGCAAAACTTGGAGAGAGACGAGGACGAGAGAGAGAGAGAGAGAGGGATAGAAGGGAGAGATTGAGAGTATCTATATGCCAGGCCCCCTAAACTTTTGCAGCTGGAGGTCCACTGGCACCAGCCTTTTAAGCAGTCACTCGATCAGGCTTATGGGCCAGAGACTCGAGTGTGACTTTCTGTACCCGTCACATTCTTTTTTCCAGCATGGTCGTATTTTGCTATTCAGAATAAGTGGTAGCGATTTCCCATTGGACCGTGCATCGAAACAGCTGTTTTTGCAAAGCTCTTGGAGTTAACAGCCTTGTCACGGTTTGAATGTTTTTATCAAGCCAGGCAATCAAACGACGTTGCCTCCAAGCACTGGCACGTATTAGCTGATTATTTTATGATTAAACCTATGATATTTTTTGTAACATTTAATGAATACCCAGTTTCGTGGCACCTATTGTTGGTGAGGTAGCTTTATCGTGGCATGAAAGTATTGGGCGTGCGAGGCTGTTGAAAAATATTGCAGGAGAACTGCCATGTGCTGCTACGTGAAGTTTAGGTGGTAAATCCTTAACCCTGCTGTTTGGTATGTAGAATAAAAGCTGATCTCGCCGAAGACTATCGTTGAAATTGTGGCCGTGCTGCGGTTCTAAACTGCACAGCCGACCGGGCCGTTGGAGTTCGTTGACTAAGGTCGTGGGCATTTGCTCCTCATTTTCTGGGGAAAGCCGAAATGTTTTTTGCCGTAAATGGAATTAAACGTGAATTAGCTCCAACCTTATTGTGGAGAAGCAAGCTCGCAGTTTGGAAATTTAGCAATACTTGATGGGCTACTCCGAGGATGGCCATAAGTTGAAAACGCCAAGCAGTGACATGGAGTTTTGCAGGTGGAGTCCGTGGATATCCGTACAAGAGCTGGTAAAACGATTTTGTCAGAAAACTGGTGTCTTGATGCCTAGCCTGGCTGGGGAGTAGTTCTACTGCGTAGGCTAGAGCCACGGAATGAAGGAGCCTAAAAGTGAGTGACCTCGAATTCAATGCACTGCCTGCTCGAGAGCGTATGCCGATCGGCAAGAAGTGGTGAATTACAGTCAATAATGGACCATCAGAGATTCAGATCCACTAGAATTTTCTTAATCAATGTCTGATCATTGATAGAAAAATTGTGTCGTCTTCCGGTTTGAGCACGGGTAATAGTTGTAGCCACACGTCTCAATCCGGAGGCACTCTCTAACCTCTTGGCATCTATATTGGCTAGAGAGTGCCAAAGGGGTAGCCCAACACACTATTTTTCTACCTGGTGCAAACGAGCTGCTGATGTAGCTCACTGCTAAACTTTAGCCTAACTACTGCTGAGTACTCGCTGTCACATCCGCTGCTTAAGCTCGCTCTAGATAAGGCTAGAAGCATGCATTGCAACAGCACGGACAGCACAAGTGCTCGAATAACCAGCGAAACTGAAGCAGTACTCAGACCGTCGAGGCAGCTATTGGTGCATCTGGTTATTGAAGAACCTGATAGTAGTTTACGTTGCTTAAATTGTACTGCATTCCAGCCATGCAGGTCTATTTATCTCTCTGTTTGCAGCCATCTTGGTGAATTGAAAAGTGAAGAATCGGTTCACCAGCATCAAATGTGCCAGATACACTGCACTTATGCTGGCCAACCATCCCGACTTGGACGACGTGGTGAGCATCGATGGTATACTGGGTGACGTGGTTTCAGGTCCTGCTGTTTCACCTCACCCTAGACTACACTATGAGCTTGAGTTGAAACAGCACAGACCGTTACGGTGCTTGGAAAACCTTCGAAACATGTTAACTGGTCGGAACAGCAAGACGGCTCATGGTAGGTTCGTTCATTGACTTGACAATAGCTTTTGTCGCCTTCAGAGCCAATGGGTTCTAGCATCGCACTTATTCTATCTCTACTATTTGCTGGTGATAAAACAAACGTAGCCTCTGCAAACTGAGCAATGGCAGGTGGAGGTGAAGCAGACAAGTCGTCCCCAAAGGGGCCTGACTTGCAACAGAGTGTAGCAGCACGACAGTAGCACCCGGAATGACAGGATAAAAGTCATCCACGATCACAAGGTCTCCTACTGACGGCTGGAACCGCAGATTCAAAATAGAAATAAACGAGGGAACTTAAGTTTGTTTCATAATTTGTATTATGCTGGCCAAGCACTAGCCGCTAAAGAGCAAAGCTGAACGGAGGTATGAAACTTTCTGCTTGGCAAGTCTTAGCTTCACCGTTGAAAAAGGCAAACAAAATGGGGGTGCACAGGCAAATCACGGCCCTGTGCATCAGCACAGCCCAGGCAGACCCACCGAACACAAGCTGTGCAGCAGCAGCCAGTATGGCCACCGTAGTGAGTAATGGAAGGATCGGCTTCACTAATACCGCAGCAATCACAGTTGCATTAGCACCTGCATTTGCAGCAGCTGGGGTAGCATTATGGCGATACGTTGGGATGCAGCTGCAAAAGAACAGCTCATGCATCAGTAGCAGATGCAAGCGTTAGCAACCATATTATCGACAGTACGCCATATTAGTAGCAAGAATAGTGGAAACAGACAGATTTCAATAAGCTCTGAAGGGTACCAGTTCTTCTGACAGTCAGCGTATCTACTAGGGCTATGCATGACATTAGAGGCCACTACTGACTTTGCACTACTATAAGGTTAGGCTTTATTAGAATTCATTTCTAGTCAAGTGCTTCATGAAAGCATCCTTATCATCAATCTGTCAAGGAACGAAAGTGCTAAATAAATTAACATGTATGACGCCCTTACGGAGACGACCCATGTTTGCATCTCGTTTGTACAATGTACAATTCCCATAAACTAGTGCCACTTTGGATTTTCGCCTGCTTGATGATCCAATAAAAATGCTCCAAACCTCAATCGCTGGTAACCCTTGTATTGGAATTCTGGTTTATAGGTAGCATGCCCACACCTCGACAATTACATCGTATAATTGGTAGTGTATTCGTCATTACAAACCGATTACCATTTGTAATGTAATGTAATGTATCTCCGTCAGTTACTCCACAAAGTCATAAAGACCATGTGGGTGATACGCAGGAGAGTTTTGTATAGCGCACTCATAGCCTAAGCGGCTTTCGGTACGCATTCGGTAGCCAACAGACTTCGTCTCACGCAACAAAGAGAAAGTGGGAAGCATAGCAGAGTCAGCAGAGCAGTTGAGGTAGTGAGTAGCGTAGAAGTAGCAGTTCAGGACCGCTGAAAAAGATGTGCCATAGTCGGCAGTTGGAGAATAGACGTCGTTGCGTAAGAATTGTGGAAGCGAGTTCCACAGTCTAGGACCTGCAGAGCTAAAGCTTTTGTCGCCAACTGTTTTTAAGCGGAGGAATGGGACAGCTAATTTATTGTCCACACAGGACCTGAGGGCGCGAACAGGCTGAAACTGATGGAGCAGTTCAGCTAGGTACGAAGGAGCCCAGCCGTGGCGGGCCTTGTGGGTGAGCGTAAGAACTTTGCTCTGTATCGTTTGCTCAACCGGCAACCATCCTAGCTCTTTCAGCAAAGGTGACACACCTTTCAATGATGCCGACCCATATGAACTCGTTCTTACCTCGACAGGCAAGAGCTGTCTTAGTTAACCAGACTTGGGCCCATCTTGCATGCCGAGGGAGGCATTTGTCGCAGACAGTCGTCACTCGTATAGAGTTGAAACAGAGCAAAAGAAGGACGATGATGAACTGACAGCAGCAGCTCAAGCACTGTCGCTGGCATAGCCGGAGATTTGTGAAGAACTCCACGCTCGGTTAACCGATCGTGAAACGACTTAAAGCCTAAGGCAAATATACCGAAAACCATGAGTTCTACACCTGTGATTGATTGCCGAACCTAATGAACTCGTTTTTACCTCAACAGGCAAGAATTGCTGCTGGTGGTCAAATTGAGGGCTGACTTGCCTGCCGAGGTTGGCATTTGACGTTGGCAGGCGTCACTCGTATGAGATTGAATCCACGAAGTAGAAGGACGATATTGAACTGAGAGCTTCTGCTCAAACACTGTTGCTATCCTAGCAGGAGATCCGTGAAGGACTGCTTACTAGACTAGCTGAAAGAAAAACGAGTTTATACCTCGAGCCGATAGACCTGCGAGCGTTCCCAAGTCTTCCTCTGAGCACCAATGGCTGCAGAGTAGCATAAGCAGAATGCATGACACTTGCATATTTATTGCAGCACGACGGCAGACTGCAGCAGGACAAGAAAGACATGTTCTATGACAACGAGACCAAGTTGTCGAAAGCCACTGTGGATTCGAAACATTAAGGAATGGCACAACAAAATTGGCATAATAAATGACACCATGCTTGCCAATGTTTGGCGCCGGCAGGGACAGTGCCAAAACAAGGCTGAATCAAAGGCAGGAAAACTGTTTACTCCGAAACAAAGACTTGGAAAGCACTCAATCTGCTGATTATTTGTCGATGCAATTGAAGAAAGTGCCATTGCACTACCTCAATGCGAAGCATCGTGGCCAGTGGACCAAAGTGTTGCTATGGTCTACAAGCCACTAATACTGACTGCTGCACAGCCTGGCTGGTCGACCAAAGTGAGCCTCAGAGATAGCAGCCAACGCTGATGACCAGCAGATCGTTTAGGAAGCAGACTGAGTGTTCTACAGTAAGCGAATCATGAGCAGCATCGACACTGGCATTTCCAGATCGACGTCGACAGACGGACGAAGGTGACCAGGGCAGACGTCGAGTTACTGATTAGCGAGCCGAGGCAGCTGACGACCGTAAAGGACTTCGTACCCTCGAGAAATCCCTACATATGCGGATGAAACGGCCATAGCTGAGGTACGGCATGCTTGGGTAATGCCTCATCTGTGTTAACAAAGCTCATTCCCCTGCCGGCAAGACATCCTGCCCAGTCTGCTCGTCATCGGCATGAGCAGAGCGGGCTGTGGCGGTGCTGCCACGACATACGGTGGCAGCCTTGAGGGTGGTGCCAGCAGAGGTTGCTGTGTCCGCGGCGCCGGGATATAACATACCGCATACAACGGTTAGACAACACGTAGCCTCTCAGCCAGAAGCAAAGGAAAGCAAGACGTGAATCTCTCAAAGAAGGCTCTCCAGATGCAGATGACTCGAGGCATCAACAGTGTCATAAAAGGGTGTGTTTGACAAGCGTTTCCTGGCCACAGTGGATGTAATGCCAAGCAACATGAGAGGGCTCATCATCAGTAGGACCTACTCATTAGTAGTGGGCCGAGATTAGGTCGATGATGCCAGTACGTTATCCTTCAGCTTCCCTGCTTGACCCACGAACCTTGACCTAGAACTCCAGTAGTTTGATCTTAGGGTTTATTACTTCAAGATTCAGTTAACCCTATAAATGGCTGCCCTTTACTACAGGCTTTAAAAAGACCATTAAGCAGGCTCAAGGTTAAAGTAGGTGTGCATGCTGCACTGAGACTTGATCAGGCACTCCTTGAAGCTTTATAGAAGATGATGTCGTCTTACCGATGAAAAGTGGTAGCATGAGCTTGAATCCGATCTCGAGCTCAACTCTTTGAAAGATACATCGAACGCTCCCAATTACCGGCATTACAAGTTTTCAGTATATTATTTAGAAGCAAACTAAAACCTGGTATTACAGGACACCGTAAGTTCCGTCGGATTTTTGCCTCAAATTCTGCTTTCACCACACGTCGCCAAATGCAGGGTCTACCAGAGACTGCCTCATCAGCTTACAGACCAGCCTCGTTGATTAACTCGCTTCCGCATGCTTCTCCCTTCGCTTGGTTGCACGACGGCTAGTCGCTTGAGGAGCAAGCATTACAACCGCAAGCATGGGTGGTCAATGCAGCAGCTCCGTGCAGGAAAGCGAGGGTTTGGCTTCGAGATTAACCTTGCCACTGAAGAGAGCCGCTTTGACTCGATGAGCCACGCAGAGATGCAGAAGCAGTCAGCACTCCGTCGACGAACGACAAGCTGGCGAAGGCAGCAGCAGCTAGCATGACACTCGGACTGAGGATTCCTGACCATGCAGAGGCATCGACATTCGAGGCAAGAGAATATTTGCTTTCAGCAGACATCATAAAGCTTGCTGCTACCATCAGAAGAGAGCTGATTTTTTGTCGTCTGTCCAACTAGCTTGCCAGAAGTGCGATTGGCTGTTGAACGCAATCGGCTTTCATCCAGAACCACCGAAAGAATTCTTGTGCCTCTGCTAAAGCACAACGTTTTAGGTGTACGTGGGTTTAACGACAAGGAAGTGTGAATTAGATAGGAATCATGCGACTTCAGTGAAGCAATCCCATCCAGCGAATGACACTGGAAGGGTGTGTTAGCTCTCCAGTGAGGTGTCTAGGTGAATTCTTGATACCAAAATATCCTTCTCAGTCAGTGCTAGTGACGTCGAGATAATGAAATTTCGACAATTCAGCCACTTTTTATGATAACATATTTATCTCCATCGGGTATTTCCTCCGAAGGATGCAGCAGCAAATTCTGTAGATGCATCCACTGCAGACACAGTGATGTTAGCAACAGCAGCATTATCAGGTGATAAAGCTAACGGAGCCTTTAAGACAGCTGCAAAAGCAGCAGCAGGTGCAGCACAGGACACGTTGCCAAATGCATACCACGACCAAGAGAAATTGCAGCACGACAGCAGACTGCTGCTAAATAAACGTGAAGTATCCTTTATCGCAGGTGGCCAAGTAATGGCTTCTAACATTCCAGAATCGAAAGGTAAATGAAACGATGCACTTATATAGGCATGCTAATTATTATTACCCCGGCCAAACGCAGGCCGTGAAAGAACAAAGCTGAACAGAGGTAGGGAACTTTCAGCTTAGCCAATACACAGTATTCCGGCAGAAAAGTGGCTGAGAAGATATGGACACTCAGACTGCACATGGCCCTTATTAAACGACAAAGGAAGTGGAGCGGCAAATGCAGCAGCACATGCAGCAGCACATGCAGCAGCAGCATCAACGTCAGGCTGAACGACTGCAGCCTCTGAGCCAGCCACAAACCGTAAGATGCCTGCATAGCATAGTTATCGTCGTCACACGACCGATTCTGGCAGGAACGAATTGAAGCCACGGCGAATTGATCGGAGCCGACGAGCTATAGCAATGACCATCATTTTGGCAAAACCAGAGAGTAGCATAGAATTACTCTATCCGGAGACCGAGTTACAGTCAATAGTTGACCGTCCTGTTCTTCTTCGAAGCCGTATTGTAGTTGTAGCCGTTTTGCCGTGATCTGGAAGCACACTATAACTTCTTCGTACCGTTTCTATGCTAGAGAGGGACATAGGGGTAGCCCTTCATACTGATCGACTACCTTGTGCTTACAAGCTGCCACATCAAGAAGATCACAGCCAAACTGTGCGTGTTTACGGCTGAGCATTCACTGTCACACCAAAAGTTTTACTTTACCCTAGATAAGGCTAGAAGCCTGCATTTCAACTGTGTGGAATACACAAGTGTCTGGATAACCTGCGAAGCAGAAAAAGTGCTCAGACCGGCGATACAGTCATCGGTTTGTCCGTTTATTAGCCGACCTGACAATAGTTTCCGTCGCCTTCAGAACGTATAGGTTCCTACATTGACCTTATCCTATCGTCACTATTTGCAGGAAATAGAACCAACTTAGCCTCTGCAAACTGAGTTGACAGCTATGGTAGCAGCATATGCAGGGCAGGAGTCGTTTCAAAGGTGGCATAACCTCAAACTGAGCATAGCAGCACGACAGTAGCCTGTCGCATGACAACATAACAGTGATCTAAGATCACGTGGCCACCTACTAATCACTATAATTTTAGACTTAAGACATTAAAAGGGAAGACATGCAAATTTTTTTGGTAATTGTTAATACGATGCCCTAAATCTAGCTACCAAACAACAATGCTGAACAGAGGTAGGTAACTTTCTGCTTAGCTTGTCAGTTTCCAGGCAAAAAAGGAAGACAAAAGGGGGTACGCATCCAGACCACGGCCCAGCGCCATTGGACTGCCTAGACCGACCCACTGAGCTGCAGCAGTGTTCCATCAGCCGGCAGTAGGTCCACCGTCGTGAGAAAATGAAGGATCGGCTCAACAAATACCATAGCAGGTGCCATCGCATGAGCACCAGCTTTGGCTGCAGCTGGAATAACAACGTGAGAAATCGTAGGGATGCAGCTACAAATGCACAGCTAATGAGGCATCAGCATATGCAACAGATGTAACTGTTGTCAAGCATTTTCTTGCCAGTATATGGCGTTTCTACCTAGAAGAGTGGCAACAGACAGAGTTTAACCTGCTTCAACAGGTACAGGTTTTTCCGACAGTCACCCTATCCACTGCGGCTCCACAAATATTTCAGAGACCACTACTGAATTTTCATCACTAGTGGATTATGCTTTACAAGAATTCAGTTTTTGTGAAGCCCTTCCTAAAAGCACCTTTATCGTGTATCTTTCAGGAAATAAAAGTGCTGCATAAATCCACATTTATGTTTCCCCTACCGAGATGACTTGTCGTTCTATCTCGTTCGAGCCGTTTACAAATCAAACCAAGTAAATGACAATTTCGACTATTGCTTGATTGTCTATTAGAAATCAATGCTCTTAATCGACAATGACCCTTGTATTCGAATTCTGGATCAGAGGTGACACGCCCACACGTCGGTGAACAGACGATCAATGTCAGAGTATAGGTCATGATAAACCAAAACCATGAGTTCCATACCTGTGAATCATTGCCGAACCTAATGACCTCGTTCTTACCTCGACAGGCAAGAACTGTTGATGCTGATCGTACTGAGGGCTGACTCTCATGCCGAGGCTGGCATTTTGTGCAGGCAGATGTCACACGTATGGGGTTGAAGCAACGAAGTCGAAGGACGATATTGAACTGAGAGATGCTGGTCAAGCACTATTGCTATTATAGCAGGAGATCCGTGAAGAACTGCTCGTTAGGCTGGTCGATTGCAAAAAGAGTTGTAACTTTGAGCCGATAGACCTGCGAGTCTTCCCAGGTCTTCCTCTGAGCAGCAATTACTTCAGAGTAGTGTTTGCAGAATGGGCGACACTTGCATCAATGCATTGCAGCCGACGGCAATCTGCTGGACCTTAATGACATGGTTCATAAAAACAAGACCAAGGTTGGTGACAGTCACTGTGGATTTGAAACATTAAGAAATGGCACAACAAAATGGGCATAATAAGTGACACCATGCTTGCCAATGTGTGGTGCTGGTAGTGTCAGTGCAAAAACAAGGCTGAATCAAAGACAGGACAACTGTTTACTCCGAAACGAAAACTTCGAAGGCACTCAAGCTGCTAATTATTTGTTGATCCAATGGAAGAAAGTGGCATTGCACTACCTCAATGTGAAGTACCGTGGCCATTGGTCGCAACTGTTGCTGTGTTGTTCAAGCCACTAATCCTGACTGCTGAACAGCTTAGCTTAGACAAAGAGAGAGAGAGAGAGAGAGAGAGAGAGAGAGAGAGAGAGAGAGAGAGAGAGAGAGATAATTACAGAAAGGCAAAAACAGACAGCTGGGAAGCACAGATACACGTAGAGTGACAGAGACCGATAGAGAGAGAGAGAGAGAGAGAGAGAGAGAGAGAGAGAGAGAGAGAGAGAGAGAGAGAGAGAGAGAGAGAGAGAGATAAAGAGAGATAAAGAGAGAGAAAGAGAGAGAAAGAGAGAAAGAGATAGACACAGAATAAGAGATATAGAGAGAAAGAGAGAGAGAGAGAGAGAGAAAGGCACATAGATATGCAGACAGACAGAGGGGACGGAGGGTGAGGGTGAGAGAGAGTAGATAAAGAGAGACAACTATGAAAAGAGGGGAGATTGTGATATATATATATATATATATATATATATATATATATTGAGATATGGAGCTACAGAAAAAGACATACGGTGAAAACAAACTGGTGAGCACGGGAGATGTAGGTTGAGGCAGAAAGTTAAGGGCGAGAGTGGGAAGGAGCTAGTGAGAGAGAGGGAATTAGGGAGAGAATGAGAGATCTATTGAAAGAGAGGTCTGATGTGAGAAAGAGTGTTAGGGATAGAAAGAAAACTAAGAAGAGAGATAGAGTTCGGTTAAAAGAGAGAGAGAGAGAGAGAGTGAACCTGCATAAGAGATATTAGGGCAGGGCAGACCAATACTGAAAGTGAAATACAGATTTACGGAGAACTAGAGAAAGCTCAGGAGAGTGCTGGTGCGGAGGAAGAAAAGAGAACTAGGTTGCAGATAGCTAGGGGAAGAGAGAAAGTCGGGAGAGAGGTTCGAAGGATAGAGACATAGCTTGAAAACTACAGAGAGAGCTAGTTAGATGGACAACGGCAAGAAGAAAAACGAAGCTCTTGGAGAGAAAGTGATAGCTAGTCATTAAGTGAGAGAGCCAAGAAGAGAACATGGGAGAGCTAAAGAAATTGGGAGAGCAAGAGAAAGAGAGCTTGGGGACAGAGTGCTAGGAGCATGAGAGCTATAGAGATATAGAGAGCTTGGGAGAAAGCAAGTGTTAAGGAGTGAGAGAGCTAAAGAGAGAGAGAAAGAGAGTTTGTATAAGACAAAAGAGCTAGATAGACATGCAATGCTTGGAAGACTGAGAAAGCTGGGGAAAGAGGGATAGAAAGAAAAAGAGAGAGAGAGAGCTACGGATGGAGAGAGAGAGAGTGAGAGATTGATTGAGAGAGTGAGCTGCAGAAAGAGAGAGTGCCGGAAAAGAGACACAGTTCTGGTGAGACAAATGGCAATGGAGATAAAGAGCTCGCGATAGAATAAGAGTCTTGAATCTACAGAAAAGGCGAACGAAAAAGTCCATTGGCGAAAAAAACACTGCCACTGAGCGGAAATAGGCACTAGGGAGAGACAGAGCTAAGAAGAGAGAGAGAGAGAGAGAGAGAGAGAGAGAGAGAGAGAGAGAGAGAGAGAGAGAGAGAGAGAGAGAGAGAGAGAGAGTGAGTGAGCAGGAGCTGGGGTGACAGCAAGGGAGAGAGCGATAGAGCTAGCGAGGGGGAAAACCAACCGAGAGATATAGAGAGCTAGAGAGAGAGTTTGAAAGTTTTAAGGTGACAGAGACCTAGGGGGAAAAGCAAGAAATATATTAGGCTAGGAGAAAGAGCTGGGAAAAAGAGATCGGCAGGCGCTGAACCAATTATGTAGAAAGACAACTGTCGGAAGAAAGAGAAAGGTAAATAGGCAAATTGAGACCTAGCTGCGCATTGATTGAACCTTCGAGACAAAACGGAAGAACGGGAGAAGAGAGAGAGAGGGAAATTGATAACGAGGGGGAGAGAGAGTGAGTGCTGGGAAGAGAGAGACGGAATTCTAGTGAAAGAGAAAGAGAGAGAATGCCATGGCGAGTGACAGACTGCTTTGGAGAGAGAGAGAGAGAGAGAGAGAGAGAGAGAGAGAGAGAGAGAGAGAGAGAGAGAGAGCAAGGGAGTGCCAGAGATAGAGATGGAGTGGTATGGCCAGAGAGAATTCTACGGAGAAACAGTGCTAGAGAGAGAGAGAGAGAGAGAGAGAGAGAGAGAGAGAGAGAGAGACAGAAAGAGAGAGAGGAGAGAGAGAGAGAGAGAGATAAAGAGAGCAAGGTAGATAGAGCTAGGGAGCTAGGGAGGGAGAAAGAGAGGCCACTAGGGAGACAGAAATAGAGAGAGTGCTATGGTAAGCGAGAGAGCAAGAAAGTGCTAGGGAAAGAGTTAGAGAGAGTGTGAGAGACAGTGAGAGATTAGAGAGTTCTGGGGAGGGAGAAAGAGCTAGGGAGAGAAAGAGTAGGAGTGCTAATCAGATAGCAAGGAAGAGTGCTAGGGTGAACGAAAGACATAGAGAGAGTGAGAGAGACAGAGTGACAGACAGTGCTAGGGAGAAAGAGTGGGTGCTAGGGGAAAGAAAAGAAATACAGATAGAAAGACTGAAAGAGAGAGGGAGGACTAGGGAGAGAGAGAGAGAGAGAGAGAAAGAGAGAGAGGGATAGTGAGAGAGAGAGAGAGAGAGTGCTAGGGGAGAGAGAGGAGACGATAAGCAGAAAGAGAGGGAATGAGAAAGCAAGGGAGAGGCAGAGAGAGCAATGGAGAGAGAGAGGGCTGCATTGCCTGAGTGCTTAGACAGAGAGAGAGAGAGAGAGAGAGAGAGAGAGAGAGAGAGAGAGAGAGAGAGAGAGAGAGAGAGAGAGAGAGAGAGAGAGAGATAGAGGGGGAGAGAGAGATAGAGCCGAGCTGGTTTGGTCCAATGGTTAGGGTACCGGCCCTCCCAAGGTCTAACTGAGGTCGTGGGCTCGACCCCCATATGTCGTGGGCTCGTGCCCCATCGAGGCATATGTTTAGCACCTGAATAAAGATTAAGTTCTCTTGAGGTGGTATACAAATCAATTATATATATAAATATAAATATAAATATATATATATATATATATATATATATATATATATATATATATATATATATATATATATATATTAGGAGAGAGAGTGCTACGAAGAGAGATTGGGAGGGTGCTAGGCAGAAAAGGAGAGAATGAGAGACCTAGGAAGAAAAAGAGAGCTATGGAAAGGGCGAGGGCTTTGGTGAGAGAGTGCTAATGAGAGAGTAAGCACTAGGGAGACATAAAGAGAGAGTGAGAGGGAGAGAGAGATAAAAAGAGAGAGAGAGAGCAAGAGAAAGACGGAGAGATATATATAGATAGATTGGGGGAGGGACGGAGAGAGACAGACGGAGAGGGGAAAGAGAGATAGTGGGACAGAGGTAGACAGCGAGAGATAGATTGCTAGGGTGTTAAGGAGACAGAACAATGCGATAGCAATAGAGAGAGATAGAGAGAGAGAGAGAGAGAGAGAGAGAGAGAGAGAGAGAGTGCAAAAGAGAGATAGATCGGGCGAGAGAGTTGTAGAGACAGAAACGGAAAGACAGCAGGATAATAATAGTAATAACAATAATAATATTAATGTACTTGATAAAGCAACCTCAGAGAACATAATCTCTTCCTCGGTGCTTTACGTTTACTGCAAAAGGAAATGCAATTAAATGGTAAGTAAAATCATGCTTGAAAAACAAACAAAATGAATAATATGGTTAGGGCTGACATGCACAGAGTCAGGATGGAGAGAGAGAG
Organism: Cristatella mucedo; assembly: GCA_009760855.2. Classification (NCBI taxonomy): domain Eukaryota; kingdom Metazoa; phylum Bryozoa; class Phylactolaemata; family Cristatellidae; genus Cristatella; species Cristatella mucedo. The sequence continues at coordinate 43,680 of WPIO01000339.1, read as the reverse complement.
AGGTGGAGAGAGAGAGAGAGAGAGAGAGGGAGAGTTGAAGGGAGAGAGGGGGAGAACGAGAGGAAGAGATGAAAGGAGAGAGACAGACAGACAATGAGAGAGACAACTACACAGAGAGTGGGAGAGAGAAAGAGAGTGTGAGACAGTGAATAGCGGCTGAGACAAACAGAGGGAGAGAAAAACACAGATCGGCCGAGAGAAGGAGGTAAAGAGTGGATGGGTATAGTGAGAGATCGAGAGATCGTAGGTAGCACGCTTAAGAAACACCAAGAATAACTTTATTAGGCACGACCTGCAAAGAGACAGAATGCAAGTAAGTACAGTTAGGTTTTGCACTTGAAAATATTCACGAACCCGGACAAATGTGAGCCTGTCTTTGCAGCAAGCCAACAGGCCTTCTCATATCTTGCATATGGCTACATGATTTGCTCTAGCCCTTGAATCTACCTAGTAATGCTGCCGCCCAATAGAGCTTTCACAGCTATGCATGCACAAGTCACGAACATAGTGGTACAGGCTGGTTGCTCTCACCCGACAATTGCATTCAAGGCCCCTTAATCGTTCATACGTATGGATTGGTTCTCACGTTAAGCTGGGCCCGTATAACTGCTGCACCCCGGTGGTTCCTCAAACTTGCTTGCTGGTCCGCTTCTTTTCCTTGTAAAACAAATTACGACAGTTGAAGAAGTTTCAGTAGTTGAAGACTAATAGTTAAAACCGGTGATTGCAGTGACGCACTCAAGCACCTCCACACCTCTTGAGACATTAGCACACACTTCTATACGAAACAATTTTTAAAGCAAAAAGATGATTAAGCTAGTAAGTATCGGCCATTAAGCTCAAAAGCTTTTGCTAAAACAGGTGGTTTAGGGTTTCCTAAATCACCTGCTGTAATGCGATCATGCTTGGTCGGGCATAGCTTACTGCCATACAGAATGGTTCATCAAATAGCCTGCCTTTCCTGTAAGCTACTTTTACATTAAGCAGCTGTAGGCACTGCTGCAGTACTTTGAGGGAGGCACACCTTGCAGGGTATATAAGCAGACGTTGCTCTCTCTCTCTGTGAAAGCAATCAAGCTTGAGAAAGCCTAGCATATTGGAAGAGAGGCTGTTGTTACAAGTCGGTAGTCAAGTCTAGTCAGTATTGGTCTAGGAAAGGAACAGCTCGAGAAGGAGACTCTAAGCGAACTCGAGGATAGTCAAGTGCCTGGGCACAGTATCCAGTTTCTGCACCTTCTGGATTAGAAACAATGAGCTACACTAAAAATTACTTACATGGATATGGCAAAAGAGACGTTGGGAAAGAGAAATGCATAGAGGTTCAGCAAAAGAGGGAGAGAGAGAGCACTAGGAGAGAGAGAGTACTGGGAGAGAGAGAGAGCAAGAGAGAGAGAGAGAGAGAGAGAGAGAGAGAGAGAGAGAGAAAGAAAGAGAGAGAGGCAGCTGGTTAAGAAAGATAGAAAGAGCCAGAAAGGGCGAACTAGGGTAGAGTGAAGGATTGCTAGGGAGAGAGTTAGAGAGCTTGAGAGGGGGAGGGCTGAAGTGAGAGAGAGGGGAAGCTAGGGAGATAGAGAGTGAGAACTAGGGAGAGGGACTGAGAGATAGACAGATATGGAGACAAAAAGAGACGGGGGGGGGGCATAGGTGAGAAAAAGAGAGAGCTCAAAAGAGAGATGGAGAAAATTCAACAGAGAACCAAAGCTAGAGAGACAGAAAAAACTAGAGAGAGAGAGAGAGACCTGAAGAGCATGGACAAGGGCAAGGAACAGAATTTGATATTTGGAGAAGAAGAAAGAAATAGCTAGGGAGAGAGAGGTGGAAGTAGGAAAAGACAGGCGGAAGTAAGTAGAGAGACGGGCAATGACAGAGAGAGAGAGAGAGAGAGAGAGAGAGAGAGAGAGAGAGAGAGAGAGAGAGAGAGAGAGAGAGAGAGAGAGAGAGTTGATTAGTGTGAGAATGCACGGTAGGGAGGAGAGAGCGAGAGCAAATGAGATAGAGAGAGAGAGAGAGAGAGAGAGAGAGAGAGAGAGAGAGAGAGAGAGAGAGAGAGAGAGATAGAGACAGAGTAAATGAGTTAGAGAGAGAGAGAGAGCAATAATGAGCCTCAAGGAGATAGAAAGAGTGAGCCTGAGGTAAAAGGGGAGAGTGAGAGAGAGAGATAGGGAAAGAGGGAGAGAGAGAGAGAGCTAGGAAAAGCGATGGAGAGCTAGCGTGAGAAAGAAATAGAGCAGGAGAGATCCTGCGAGAGCGAGATAGTGAGATTTCGGAGAGAGAGCTAGCAAGGGAGAGAGCGAAAGAGACAGTGAGCTGGTGATTTGGTGATGGAACTAGTGAGGCAGAGATAAAGAGAGAGAGGGAGAGAGAGATGTAGGGAGAGAGAGGGCAAAGAATATAAAACCAACGGTAGAGAAAAGGAGAGCTAGTGAGCGAGATACAGTGTGAAAAAGAGAGTGCTAGAGAGAAATAAAAAGATATCTAGTAAGAGAGAGAAAGAGGTAGAGAGACCAAGAGAGTTTGGCTAAGAGAGAGTGGGAGGTGGAGGAAGAGAGGCAGATAAGGAGGGACTGTGAGCGAAAGGGAGAAAGTGAGAGAATGAGATATAGACAATGATAGGCAGAAATATAGCTAAAGAGAGAGAGAGAGAGAACTTTGGTGAGAAACACAAAGCTGGGATAAAGAAGGATATCTGTGGACAGAGTGAGACCAAGAAAGAGTGATAGAGAGATACCTTAGATAGAGAGCATAATTTAGAGAGAAATCTTGTGCGGAGTGATTAAGCATAACAGCTAAGGATTGACAGAAGAGGCCTCACAGCTACAGATCGAGGGCTGGCGTTTCACAGCTAGGGGTAGAGTGCAAGGACTACACAGCCGGGAATTGAGAGCTGGGGCTAAACAGCTAGCGATTGTGATAAGTGGCCACATAGCTAGCGATTGTGAGGGGCTGGGTTATTAGCTAGGTATAAAGAGCTAGACACCTAGGAATAGAGGTCTTGCACTATGCACCTAGGGATGCGTATGTGTAGCCGTGTAGCAGTAGATCTTCATGCCTAGCTGTGTGGCAGTAGATCTATACGCCTAGCTGTGTAGCAGTAAATCTCTACACCATGCTAGGCACAGCTATCCCTAGCTGTGTGGCACTCGACCTCAAACTCTGGCTGTGTGGCCCCAGATCTCCATTCCTGGCTGTGTGGCCCCATCGCTGGCTGGGGCCAAACAGCCAGGGATGGAGATCTGGGGCTACACATGTAGGCATGGAGATCTTGGTGTACACAGGTAGGCATGGAGACCTGGCACTACACAGCTAGGCGAAGGGATCTGGCACAACGCAGCTAGGCGAAGGGATCTGGCACTACACAGCTAGGCGAAGGGATCTGGCACAACGCAGCTAGGCGAAGGGATCTGGCACTACACAGCTAGGTGAAGAGATCTGGCATTACACAGCTAGGCAAAGAGACATGGCATTGCTCAGCTAGGTGAAGAGATGTGCCACTACACAACTAGGCCAAGAGATGTCGTACTACACAGCTAGGCAAAGTCATCCGGCACTACACAGCTAGGAGTACACATGTGGCACTACACAGCTAGTAGTAGATCTGATTCTTCTAAGCCATGCATATAGACCTGAGCATTACACAGCCAGGCATAGAGAGCTTGCCCTAAACAGCTAGGCATAGAAAGCACACCCTACACAGCCAAGCATAGAGAGCTGGCCATCAACAGCCAGGTATGAAGAGCAGGCCCAAAGCAGACAGATGTTAAAAGGTTGCCCGACCCAGGTAATGCTTAAATATCTGGAGTTACACAGCACCGTGTAGAGATCTTGGGCTACATAGCCAGGTGTAGAGGTCTGAGGCTACACAGCTAGGTACAGAGATCTAGGCCTACATAGCTAAGCTTGGAGAGCGTTACCCTACACAGCTAGGCATACAAAGCTGTACCTTAGACAGCCAGGCATAAAGAGTTTTCCCTACGCAGCAAAGCAAAGGGAGCTGGCCCTACACAGCCATGCATCGAGGGCAGTTCAAACAGCTAGGCATCAAGTGATGGTGCTACACAGCAGGGCATCATGGGCTGGCACTACACAGCTAGGCTAAGGGATCTAGGGCTACACAGGCAATAGCAAACGTGGGATAGAAAGCTTAGGGTGGAGCTAAAGATGAATAGATAGCCTAGAGCTACAAAGCTACAGGGGATGGGTTCAGAGCTGAGGATATAGGGCTAGGGCTACAGATTTGGGTCTACAGAGATGAGGCTAATGAGATACATCAGGGGAGCAAGGGCTGCAGAGCTACCTGGCCTGAGCCAATGCAGCTGAGCTTGGCACGAGCAGCCGGTCCAAGCCAGGGGCAGCAGGATTTGCCTTATAACGATGAAGGCCCGTTAGCAGAATAAGTTGAAAACATTCACTGTTACTTTTATCTGTGGCATATCAAATATTGTGCTTAAAAACTGGATCTTGGATCTCAATTCATGCAATCAAACAACTCATCTAGCATGGCATGCCAGAACACGGTGATGGTGCTGACCAAGCTATTAGGTTTTCCCACATGCAAGAACTAAAAGCATACGGCAGCGAGAAGAGTGAAACTAGAGTCACAAATGTGACTGCTGCTGCCATGAGTCTTACTTTGATGGCTGGGAGCACATAGAGCCTAACCGATCATATTTATTGCCTAAGCCATACTCAGCCCCGGTGTCTGATTGGGGTGAGCCTCTTTCCTGGTTATCTTAATAATAATGATAATAATAAATTTTATGGGGCGCTCTCAGAGAACAACTCAGCTTCTTTCTAGATACACTAGACTTGCAATGGAAGCAAGATTGAATGATTAGTGGTAGCATGCAACAAACAGCATGAACAACGTGGTTGGACATGACATGCAAAGGGTTAGCATTCTTGTACGGTTAGCTTTTGCGCATGAAAAAACATTCAGAAATTGGAACAAATGTCAGCCTGTCGTTGCAGCAAGATAACAGGCCTTCTAGTCGCTTGAATTGTTCTCAAATGCACCACAACAGATTGTAGACATATCTAGTAGTGCAGCCGAACCGCAGAGTTTTCACTACTAGGAAAGCACAAAGACATCAATAATATATTAGCTCAGGCTGGCCAGTCTCACCTGACAATTGAATTTGAGGCCCCTTGATCGTTCGTACGTGGGAATTTGGTGTCAGGTTAAGCTGGGCTGATGCAACAGCTCTACCCCTGCCGTACCATCACCTTGCTTGCACCTTCGTTGTGTTTCTCTGTGTAAATCGTCACAGTTATTCAGTCCTTCTGACTAGTTGGAAACTGAAAGTTGAACCCATCCCAGCAGTGATGCACTCAAGCAACTCTTGAAAAGGCACCACATATCTCTACGTGAAAAGAGTTTTCGCAAACACAGAAAGAACGTAGCTAGTAAGTGTCGTCTCAAGCTATAAATTTGTGGCTAAAATACATGATTCGGGTTTCGAGAATGAGCTGCAGTAGTGCAATCATGCCAGGTCGGTTCTAGCTTACTGCAATACAGAATGGTTGACAATATAGCCCGCCTTTACCTTTAGCTGTTTTGCTTATGCTGCATTGTACATCACTGCAGTACTTTGAGGAAAGCACACGTAGCAAGGTATTAAAGCACACGTCACTCTCTCCATTACGGCAGTCAAGCTTGACAAAACCTAGCATATTCGCATAAGGCTGTAGTTACAAGCCCGCTGTCATGGCTAATCAGTATTGCTCCTGTGAAAGGGCAGCCTCAAAGGAAGACTCTATGCAAAGATGAGGAAGAGTCAAGAGCAGGGCAACAGTTTCCGGTGACTGGACCTGCCTGATTACGAGCAGGGTGGTAAGAAAAACAGGCATTCGTCATATAAGCTGTCGAATCAGCTAAACAAGTTGCCTAGCCTTGTAGAGGTGGCCTCATTGCCACATGGTCAGCTGTACAAAGAACGCTGGCGGAGCGTTCGTGATGTAGCCATATTCACGAAGACAGTAGAAAAATAACCTGTTACTCACTTGCACGTTCCGGTGCCAAGAAGTTGCCTTCACTTCACCGCCCGGTTTCTCTGGCGCACCAACCGGTAGGCAGAACCACTGGACGAGCAGGTTAATTGAGACTCGAGGTTCACAAAGCTGCTTTGGATTATGCTTCAGCTGACCATTAAATACAGCTTGCTGTAGCTGGACCACTACACAATGGCGCCGGCTCTTCACAATGACAGTGGCAAAATGGTAGTGATGCAGGGATACAGTGTAACTTCCTGCCACGTCATTAGTCGTAGCCACTCCCCTCTCCCCACCATCGCTGTTGTTGCCAATATTCGTGTGTTCTTATTAGACTAATAAATATCAAATTGTGTTTTTTTACTTCTGGGCCGATGCTTTTATGGTATTTTTTGTAAGTCGGCCATGGCCCTACAAGAAGCAAGCGCCTTTTGAAATCTTTAAAGGCAGGACCCCTTTCGGCATCACAAAGCCGGGAGTCTCAATACCAATAAGGCTATCTTTTGTCCAGAGCTGTAAGGTATACAACTCTATGCAGTCGAGTTCTTTTTAAACAGTCGCGCCGGATGAAGCGTATTCGTAAAACGAGTAGGCTTGCTTTTTAGTATGCTTTGAATTCCTAGCAGCTGCCAAGGATTAGTGGCCACTTGCTACACTCACCATGGGCTAATTGTAGCAGTCCTCGCATTGTTTATTATTGCATACTGTTATCACTCGGGTTTTGCATGGTTTCCGGCCTGTGCAGTTGAAAGCTCTCAGCTGATGACAAAACCCAGCAGTTGTTGTAACGTTCTACTACTTCTCGCAGAGCTGCACTGGTTTCAGCAAGCAGGGAATCGAATTCAGAATTCGGCTGTCAATGCTTCAGTCACTTCATGTGCTGGGTTTAGTTTTTCCTTATGCCTATTTCACCGGCATACTGATACACCACCAACTGTCGTGACTCTGCAATGTGTCTATAAGCTACTTCAACATCTTTGGAACCCAAGCCTTCAGGTTGTATGCTCCCGATGAATGAAATTTATTTGTGACGATCATGATGTAATTTCCTGACCTGAGGAAACTTCACAACAAGCTACTACCATTCTTGGCAGCAATTTGCTAGCTAAGCTAAATTTACCAGAATGTAGCACAAGCTCACCGAGCTGCTCAGGGGACACTCGGGCATATCCGATCGCATCTACTACATCGCGTTTTTCTTGGCAGTATATGTAAAGCGACTACAATGAGATTGAGCTCTCTGAGGTCGCTTTATCAAGCATATTATTGTTATACTTGTTACCTTACAAAGCATAGTTGGAGGTTTCTGTGATTTTCCATGGGTGCAGCCAGTAGTCAAGATCTCTTTGGAGCCTATAGGGCCCAAGAGGAATATGGAAGAATTTTAAAAAATTTGTCACTAGATGACAGGTGGGAGCGTGTTCTTTTTGCTGGGCATTCTCATTTACTACTCCTGCAGCAGGACTATCACCTTTTATGTGTGTTGGGCTCAGAAGGTTGGTGCGGAATGCTCTTTATGCTATTTTACGCTGATATTGTGCAACTTGTCCATTTGATCTGCACTTTTCCAATCGTGCGTAGAGGGTCTTCAACGAAAAGTAGCACTCTAAGGTTGCCATGCACGTAATATTAGTACTAACCATTTGCAATAGGCATTGTAGCTACTTTGCATAAGGTATAAAAAAAAAGTAACGTGTACTTTCCTCTTTACTGCAGACATCCCACTTATAGTACAGAATAGGATAAAATAGTGATCAAACCCATCTACAAAATCAGGTGCAGCACTGTAGGATCGGCTGCTGCTGGTGCTTTTCTCTGACTTTGCCTAAAGTTAGAAACTGGCGTATTTCCTGGAATAAACCTAGAGGCAAACGGTCATCACAACATCCCAGCACATTTTCGTCATGTGTCGCTCAAGTCTCTCTGTTCTGTTTCTCTCTATCTCTCTTTCTCTCCCTCTATCCCACAACCTCTCTCGTATCAACATATCAATGTGCCGGCTTTTTGAATGCTCACGATAACCATGGCTGATATATTTCAGCGATCAAACTGCCTTGAGCTATACACAAGAAACCTAATCGTATACGTAAAGTATACAACAACGAGGTGACTTTAAGTTTTTAGTAACACTTGCACATACAGGATATAAATGTTTCAGCTTGATTCTTAGTGCTCTCCTCCCAAACTGAGTATAAGCTTTGTTCACTGCCAGAAAACAGGGTGCTGACATTAGCTAATTCAGTAAATTGGAACTCATTTGACTCAAGCTAATTTGAGTAAATAGTGTTGTGTCTTTACTAGATTTCAACTCGTTTGGCTAGTATGAGTGCCTACATAAAAGCTGACAGGTGTGCCACCACAACCAGCTGAACGAGATCCCACTGAATCTTACCCATGCCTTGGTGAAACTGGGTCTTGCTCTTCCACGCTTGGGTTGAAAATTCAAGGCTAGCTCTGACGACAAATCCTTTCTTTAGCATTTAAAGGAGGGTACTGTTGCCACCTCCCTGCTAGACAGAATATGTATAGCACTTTGCTGCTATACACATTCGGCTGTATAATCTCAAGTCCTTCAATCTGGCTTTTGTGAACGTCTCTAATGTTGCCAATTTCAATGGTTGGATACATAGTATGGTCTATTGACAGAGCGTCATTTATCCTACCTCCGGCATACTTCGGCAATGTTTTTGAGAGCAAAAATGATGTCGTCAAAATTAGTTGGATCTCGCTAGTCAGCACTGGCTTCACGCCGAGCTGTGCCAGAGCTACACGAAAGTGCCTGAAGAGAAACAGCCCAGAAGCAAAAAACCATAAGTTGATATTTACTAGTCTTATAAAAACTCACGAACATTGGAAACAACAGCGATGATAGGGAGTGGGGTGGTGCTACGCCCGATGACCTGGCAGGAAGCTGCAGTGTATCCTTGCGTCACTACCTGTTGCAGTGGCAACCGCCCAGCGCCCATGCGTGGCCACTGCCGTTGTAAAGAGCCGGTGCCATTTTGTACTGGTCGCGCTCTACGGTAAGCTGTACGTAATGGTCAGCTGAAGCATAATCCAAAGCTGCTTTGTGAATTTCGACTCTCAGTTAACCTGCTCATCCAGTGGTTCCACCTTTCGGTTAGTGCCCCTGAGAGAGAGGGAGAGAGAAAGAGAGAGCAGACTGTGAAGGAAAAGCCAACCTCTTATCACACGAGTGTGCAAGTGAGGAACAAGTTATTCTCGATCGTCGTCGTGAATACGACTATATCACGAACGCTCTGCCAGCGTTGCTTTCTACAGGTGACCGTGTGGCAACGAGACCACCTCTACATGACTAAGCAACTTTTCAGCTGAGTCGACCGCTTATAAAGGCCTGCACCCGTTTTCTGTACACAACCTGCTGGTAATCAGGCAAGTCCAGAAACTGGAAAGTATTGCCAGGCACTCGACTCTTCCTTGTCTTCACATGGAGTCTTCTTCATTCGAAGCCGCTCTTTCTCTAGAACTATACTGATTAGCTTCTACTGCAGGTTTATAACTCAAGCCTCATGTCAATTTACTAGGCTTTGTCAAGTTTCACTGCAGTAAGCGAGAGAGCAACGTCTGCTTTCCTTCCTTGCTACACGTTCTTCCCTCAAAGTACTGCGGTGATGCACATTGCAGCATATGGTAAAGGCTGCTTAAGGTAAATTTTGGCTATATTGGCAACCATTCTGTATAGCAGCAAGCTAAAACCGACCGGGTGTGATTGCACTGCGGCTGCCTATTCTCAAAACCAAAATCAGGTATTCTAGCAAAAGCTTTCCAGCTTGAGACGACACTTACTAGCTAAGTTCTTTATTTGATTGCAAAAAATGTTTCCATGTAGAGGTATGTGCTGCTGTTTCAAGAATTGCTGAGGGGCTTGAGTGCATCACTGCTGGCACTGGTTTTCACTCTCACTTTCCAACTATTCGGATGACTGAATAACTGTAATGATTTATACAGAGAAATACAGCTAAGGTGCAAGCATGGTTTTGGTACCGCATAGATAGAGCAGTTGCCGTAGCCCAGACTAACGTCAGACCAGATTCCACTTATGAACGATCAAGGGGCATCGAATTCAATTGCCAGGTGAGAATTTCCAGCTAGAGCTATTCTATTGACTTCTTAGTCCTTTCCTAGCAGTGGAAATTCTACTCATCGGCTGCATTACTAGATAGGTCTACAATCTGGTGTGGTGCATTAAAACCCATTGCGAGCGACTGGAAGGCCGGTTGGCTTGTTGCCACAAAAGGCTGACATATGTTCTAATTTTTGAATTTCTTTCACGTACTGAAGCTAACCGTACTAGTATGCTGACTATTCGGATGTCATGCCCAACCATGTTATTCTTGTTGTCTGTTGAGCATGCCACGACTAATCACTCGATCTTGCTTCAATTGGAAATGTAATGTATCTACAAAGAAATTAAGTTCTCTAAGGGTACCACGTGAAATTTGTTATCATTAATATTAAAATTACGAGGAAATAGGCTCTCCACAATCAGACACCAGCTGAATAACGCTTAGGCATTGCATATGATCAGCTAGGCTCAATGTGCTTTCAGCCATCCAAGTATGACTCATGCTGGCAGCAGTCTCATTCATGGCTCGAGTTTCACTCTACTTCTTGCCGTATGCTATGCTTGTCGCATGTATACAAAATTAATAGTTCGGTATGTGCAATCTACGGAGCACTGGCATGCCATGCTAGCAGTATTGCATGATCGCATGAATTGTGATGCAGCTTCTAAGCCAGATATTCTCTTGATGCCCTGCTGTGCAATTGCTTGATCGGCCGCCTCAATTGGGTAAGCTCTCCACGGTAGGATGATGACGGAAACGTTCCGAATGTGTATTTACGCTTAGCTCATTGATTGAAGAGTCTCTCTGAGTCGCGTCGTTTTGATGCGGTCTGCGAGAGTGGCGCAGGCATACAATGGGAACCACGGTGCTTCGTGACATGGGTGCTTACTCCTGCTTCCAAAGATCGGCAGATGGTCGCCGCTGCCTAAAACATAACCACCACCAGAGCAAGCAATGATTAGGTACCACCGGGTTGCAACAGTCACAGTGGCCCAGCTTAACGTGAAACCTAATCCATACGAATGAACGATCAAAAGGCCTCGAATTAATTTGCCTGGTGTGAACAACCTGCCTTTTCTATATTATATATATATATTTACTATATATTATACTACTACTATACTATATATTTACTATATTACTATATTACTAAATTGGTGACTTAGTGCTTGGACATCGGTGAAAGGTCAAGTAGGAGGCTGCCATACTAGGTAGGCTGAATGGCTAGAGCTGTTCATTTAACCACATACAAGCGACCTAAAGGCCGGTTGGCTTGCTGCAACGACAGTCTGACATTTGTACCTGTTTTCTTGATGTTTTCACAAGCGAAACCTAACTGTACTTACTTGCATTATGTTTCTTTGCAGGTCGTGCCTAATTATGTTAGTCTTGGTGTTTATTGAGATTACTACCTGTGATCTTTCGATCTCTCACTTTTCTCTCCCACTCTCTATCGCTGTCTCGGCACGTCTCTATCTGTCTTTCTCTCTGTCTCTCTGTCCCTCTGTCTCTCTGTGGGTCTCTCTGTGTGTCTCTCTGTGTGTCTCTCTTTCCCTCTGTCTCTCCGTATCTCTCTTCAACTCTCTCTCTCTCTCTCTCCCTAGAACTATCTGTCTCTCTCCTTAGCCATCTTCGTCTCTCTCTCGCTCTTTGTCTCTTGCTAGAGCTCCCTTTATCCGTCTCCCTAACACTCCTCTCTTCCTAACAATCTCACTCTGTCTGTCTCTCTCTCCTCCCTAGCACTCTATCTCCCTCGCTCCCTAGAATTTTCTCGTTCTCTCTTTCTTTCTCTCTCTTTTTCAATCTCTCTCTCTCTCTAACACTCTCAGCCTCTCTCCCTAGCCTTTTATCTCTCTCTCTCTCTCACAGTAGCACTCTTTAAGCCCATCCCTCTACCGCTTTCCGTAGCTCTCTCTCTCTCTCTCTCTCTCTCTCTCTCTCTCTCTCTCTCTCTCTCTCTCTCTCTCTCTCTCTCTCTCTCTCTCTCTCTCTCTCTCTCTGTCTCCCTGCCTCCCTGATTCTCTCTCTTTCTGACTAGCACCCACCCTCTCAACCTCTCCCCTAGCTCTCTCTCTCTCTCTCTCTCTCTCTCTTTGTCACTCTCTCTATCTCTCTCTCTCTCTCTCTCTTCTCTCTGTCTAACCCTCTCCTTTGGACTCTTGCTCACTCTCTCCTCTCCCTTTCTCTGGCAATCTCGTACTCTCTCTCATTCTATCTCTCCGTCTTGATATCTCTTCATATGGTTCCGTGGTGCTCTCCCTAGCTAGCTCTCCGTCTCTCTCTCGTCCTCCAAGCTCTCTTCTCTATATGCTTCTCTCTTTCTCTCGCATTCTCGCTCTCATTTTCATTAGCTCTTTCCACCGTTTGCTGTTTCTGTCTCCGAAGTTCTCTCACATGCCCCTTGATATCTCCTTATCTGCATTTCGTCCTCACATTACCTCTCTCCCTCTCCCTCTCTCTCTCTCTCTCTCTCTCTCTCTCTCTCTCTCTCTCTCTCTCTCTCTCTCTCTCTCTCTCTCTGTATCCGTCCCTCTCTCTCTCTCTCTCTTTCTCCCTGGTTCACACTCATCATTCCACCTTAGCTCTCTCAGTATTTTCTTAGCCACTCACTTTTCCTTGCTTTCACCTAGCTTTCTCTCTCCATAGCTTTCTCTCCCCATAGCTCTCTCTTCCCCAGCACACCCTCTCGTGCCCTAGCTCTGAATGTCTTTCCCTAGTATTCTGTCTCCCTACCTTGGTCTCTGTCTACCCACTTCCCCGTGTCCTCTCTATCTCCCTAGCTCAGTAAAACCTCTTAGGTCCCAATCTCTTCCTAGATCTCTTTCTTGTTTTCCTTTGTGCCTTCCTAGAGTTTTCTCTTTCTCTTGTCACAGCTCTCCTCCTTTCTATAGCTCTCTCTTTCTCTGGCTCTCTATCCCGCTAGCTCTATCTCACCTTACCTCTTCCTCTATCACCCTCTGTCAAGTCTCTATCTCTCTCTAACTCTCTCCGTCTCCCACTCGCTCTGCGCTATGTCTCTATCTCGCTCTTTCCGCCCCTGTCTCTCTTTCTTGCTCTCTCTGTAGCTTTTTTCCGTTCCCTATGTGGCTCTACCTGACTAGTTGTTTCAAGCTATTTAGGTCTCTCTCACTTGACTATCTCTTTCACGTCTCTCTTCCTCTCTCGCACTCTCTTCCACCCTCACTCTCTCTCTCTCTTTCCCTCTCTCTCTCTATCTCTCTCTTTCTCTGTCCATCGCTCTCTCGCTCTCTCTCTCTCTCTCTCTCTCTCTCTCTCTCTCTCTCTATCTAGCTCTTTATCTCTCTATACCTCTCCCTTACACTATCTTGCTCTCTCTTGCCAGCCTTCCGTATCCCTTGCTCTCACTCTTAGCATGGTTAGTCCTTTCTCCAAGAGTTCTCTCTCTTTGCCTAGATATCTAAGCTTATTTCTTTCATTTCGTAGCTCCTACTCTCATTTCCTCAATCTGACTGTATTTTAGCTCTTCCTCGTCCTAGATCTAACACTGTTCTTAGGTCTTTCTTTCTTTTTTTGTGTCCCTAGCTCTCTCTTTTTCTTCGTAGCTTTATCTTTATTCTTAGCAGTCTCTGTATATGTAGCACTGCATCTCTTCCTATATTTATATAGCCCTTTTCCTGGCTCTCTTAAATTACCTCACCGCTTACTGGCCTACCAGCATGTGTGATCAAGCGATTGCAGCTGGTGCAAAACTCTGCAGCTAGGCTTGTCTGTCGTGAGCGCCGCAGTTGCCACATTACTCCACTTCTCGCAGACCTGCACTGGCTACCAGTCAAGCAACGGATTGACTTCAAGGTTTTGTCGCTCACTTTTAGGTCACTTCATTCTATGGCTCCAGCCCATCTGTCAGATATACTACCCCATCAGGCTAAGCATCGTACCACCCGCTTTTCGGAATCCAACAGTCTAGAAATACCTCATACAAACCTTAAATCCATTGGAGACCGTGCATTTAGTTCATATGCTCCCAAAGCCTGGAACTCCCTCCCGACCTGCGTCAGAACATCCCCTGACCTGACCACATTTAAAAGGAACCTAAAAACACACCTATTTAGGACAGCATTTAGTGGGTCCTTGTAATTCGTCCTTGATGTGCTTATGTGTGCTGACACTGTGCATGCTGCCACTAACCACATTTGCATGCTGACCCTGTGCATATCACCCCTAACCATATTATTCATTTCGTTTGTTTTTCAAGCATGATTTCAGTTACCATTCCATTGCATTTTACTTTACAGCAAATGTAAAGCGCCTAGAGAGAGAGATTAAGTTCTTTGAGGGTGCTTTATCAAGTGAATTATTATTATTATTATTATTACCTTTCTCTCTCATGGAATTCTCGCTCTCGCACCCTCTCTCCGCCTAGCTCTCCATATCGGTCTCGTGGTCAGTGACAACATGCTTGGCCGGCCGTGGTAAGAACGACTTATTAAGGCAAGACAGTCATTCCCTGGTGTGGCCCGGATTTTATAAATAAATTTGTGGTCAATAAATACTCTGTCATCGAGCGTCCCACTATTAATCAATAGGCAAGCAACATCCAATCCAGAATTTGAATACAAGGTTCATCTCCAATAGAGGTTAGGATCATTGCTTGCTGGCCGCAAAGCAGATGCACTCTCAAAGTGTTCCATAATTTAAGCAATGTGTAAATTACAGAACCAAGATGCCAGCAGACGTCGTCCGTCTAAGGAAGCCATATGTCTGACATCGTAAATCGCCATCGTATCTTAAAAAAAAGTAATATGCTTCCAGAAAAAGCTTTAGAAAATGAATTCTTGTACGTGCAACATATTCATGTTTTAACGTGAGTAATGGCATCCAAAGTGTGCTGCTAGTCATAGCTGACAGGCTAACGTTTGAAAGTAGATGTAGCAGTTGAAGCTGACTGAACCGTATCAGTATCCAGTGTCTCGTTAAGAGACAGCACGTATTGGCAAGCAAGAGACAGCACGTATTGGCAAGTTTTTCAATTGCATCGTAAACTGTTGATGCACCAGCTCTGTATTAGTTGAGGCAGTAGCTGGATACTGCCAGGACACTGTTCGCTTGCTGAGCAGGGATTTCCCTTGCCTTATACTTAGCCTTGCCATTGGTATTCTACTGTTTAGCTAGCATAGTAACCATTGACATGCCCCTTTAATTGTGTCGTTTCTTCATGATTTGAACCTGCGATGCCAGTTGTCATTACTGGCCTCGTAACCAGTTGCCATTACTGGCCTCGTAACCATGGACCACCTTCGTGTTGACTTGCAGCAATCTGCTGGCGTGCTGCAACGCATTCTTGAAAGTTCAGTAGTTGAGGGACATGGTCTGCGTCTGCACCCGATGGGCTCAGCCAATCTGCCAGCATACTGTAAGTTTGCTGAGCAGAAAAGTTCCCTGGCTTCGATTCTGCCTTGTCATTGGAATGCCACTGATTGGCCAGCTTAGTAAAAAGGTATCATGGACACTTATTTACGTCGTTGTCCTTGTTTCGAATTAGCGCTTTCACACGCCTATAGCTGGCCAAGGTAAACATAGACTACCACCATCTTGTTGACTTGCAGCAGTCTGCTGTTGTGCTGCAATGCTCTCTTGCAAGTTTCATGCCTTTGGCAACGACTCCCCTGCTGCACCTGCTGCTGCCGTTGCAGTTGGCTCAGTTTGCAGGTGCTACATGTGTTCTATCACCTGCAAATAGGGACGATAGGAGAGGTGCAATGCTGGAACGCTGAAGCGTCAAAGGGAACAGAAACTAACGTCATATCAATAACAGGACGTACCGAGAGCTGTATCGCCGTTCTTACCACTTCTTCTGTTTCGCAGGTTTTCCAAGCACCTGCACAGTCCATACTGTTTCCATGCAAGCTCCTGGCGTCATCTAGGGAGAGGTAAAACAGTAAAACCTGCAACCGGCCAGTGTGCCATCGAAGCTCACCCCATCGTCGAAATTGGGCGAATCGGCCAGCACATCTGCCGGTGCATCTGGCACATTGGATGCTGGCAAACTGATACTTCTGTGATCAAATCCCCATGGTTGCTGCAAATAGGGAGAATAGAAGAGGTGCAATGCTGGAACACATCAGCACTTAAGGCAACAAAAACTATTGTGAGGTCGGTCAATGACAGGATGTACTGATAGGTGTCTCGCTGGTTCGAGCACTTTTTCTGTTTCGCAGGTTTTCCGTACACCTGCCCTGTCCACACTGTTGCAATGCAAGCTTCTAGCGTCATCTATGGTGAGGTAAAATCGTAGGTCCGATACTGCACGCACAGCAGTAGTCATGTCGAAGTATGTCCGTAAGCTTCTTCCTGCGGCGGCTTGTGAGCGCCAGCTAGACAAAGAGTATGCAGTGCTACCCCAACGTCGCTCTTCAGCTTAGAAACGTACCGAGAGGTTAGAGAGTGACGCCGGCTCACGATAGAGAGGATACTACTTTTACCTGGACTCACATCAGAAAACGACACTAATTTTCAATCGATGATGAGGCAGCGATTTTGCTAGTCCACGTTGATCAAAAACTCAGGTGGTCCGTTATTTATTTTCTATATCTGGATCTAGAGTGATCCCAGGCATCCAGCTGCTGCTTCCAAAATGCTGCTATCGCTCGGCTGCTTCAAACAATCGCCCGTAGCTCCAACACATTTCTGCCAGGTAGGCTCTTGTGGCTACAATCACTCTGCTGTACCGGCTTCTGCTTGTTAGTGGCGGCTCAGAGGCTGCAGTTGCTCAATCTGATGTGGATGCTGCAGCTGCTTATAGTGCTGCATTTGCTGCTTCACTTCCACTGTCTGCTAACAAGGCTGTTTATGCCACTGCGACTGCTGTGGTATTTTTGAACCGATCTTTTCATGTCTCACTACTACTGTCATTTCTCATTTTCTCACTACGGCATCGATACTGCGACCTGCTGTTGTACAGCCACAGTTCGTTCGGTCTGCCTAGCAGTGCAGTTGTACAAGGCCATGTTCTGCCTGAGCACCCCAATCTTCTCAGCCACTTTTCTGCCTGGGATATTGTGAGTTTCCTCAGCTGGAAGTTCCCGTTCTCTGTTCAGCTTCGTTCTTTCACGGTCAGTGTTTGGCCAGCATAATAACAATCATAATGCCTATTTATGTGCATCGTTGTATTTATATTTGGAATCCGCGATAATAGAAGCCTTTACTTTTCCTCATTATTGCAGATCACTTTTACGTTGTCCTGCAAAAGTTTTCTGTCGAGATGCAATCGTCTCTCGAAAATTGTGTGGATTGAGCAACGAGTCGTCTGCTGCACCTACTGCTGCCTTTGCAACTGGCTCAAAGGCTAAACTTTGCTCAATCACCTGAAAATGCTGCTTTGGCTTACGGTGCTGTGTCTGCAATTAATGCATCTGCAGCATATGCTGCAGCATCGTGCAGAGGAAATACCGAACAAGGAGGAAGTTACTACAACAAAATCTAGCTGACTTGTCGAGGGTTCAGTATCTCGAGGGCGTCTCAGGTGACTCATTAACATATTTCGGTTTTATGAAAGCACGGAGAGACCTCAGTGGGGTACTTTCATATCCTTCCAGTCTCACGTGCTGGCTTGTATTGCTTCATTGAGGTCGCATGTTTTCTGTCGCATTTCCTTGTTATGTGACTACTTGCACCAACAAGCCTGTCCTTTAGCCGATGAGCTACTGTGCCACCATCACCATGTGCTCGAAATTTAGGTGTCGTTGTCGACAGCTGCTTTAATTTCAAAAGCTTCATTCAGATGTCTGCCTATACAGCTAGCTATCACATCCGATCCCTATCCAAGATTAGGAGGTGTCTCCCACAGTGGCTTGTACAAAATGTAACTAGCTCTTTAGTTCTGTCTCGGCTTGATTATTGTAACTCCCTTTTGGGCGGGCTGTTAAAGTAAGCAATTATACCACTGCAGCGAACGATGAATATGGCTGCAAGGCTAGTCTTCAAGTCCCAGCGGTTTAAGCACGTGTCTCCTTTGCTAAAAGAGCTAGGATGGCTGCCAGTTGAGCAACGGATACAGAGCAAAGTTCTTTCGCTGACCCACAAGGCCCGCCACGGCTTGGCTCCTTCGTACCTAGCTGAACTGCTTCATCAGTTTCAGCCTCTTTGCGCCCTCAGGTCCTGTGTGGACAATAAATTAGCCGTTCCATTCCTGCGTTTAAAGACCGTTGGCGACATATAACGTTACTGCTATAATAATAATAATAATAATAATAATGTACTTGATAGAGCGCCCTCAGAGAACTCAATCTCTTTCTAGGTGCTTTACATTTGCTGCAAAGGGAAATGCAATTAAATAGTAAGTAAAATCTTGCATGAAAAACTACTGCTACATTTTGTCGCCAGCTGAGAGCTTTCAACCACACAGGCCGGAAGCCTTGCAAGACCCGAGTTATAGAAGTCTAAAATAATAAACAATGAGAGGCATGCTACTATTAACCTTCTGAGGGAGCCTGTGGCCATCATTCAATGGCAACTGATTGGAACTTGAAGCAAACCTAAAGGCAAGCCTACTCGTTTTACACGCATGCTTCATTCGGTGCGACTAGTAAAAAAAGAGCTTGACTGCAGTGTGTGGTGTACCGTACAGCACTGGACATAAGATAGCCTTATGGGTAAGGGCATTCCCAGGGCTGCGAAGCCGTAACAGATTCTTCCTGTAACGTATCAAAAGGTGCTGGCTTCTTGCCGGGCTGCGGTGCCTAGGTTACGAAGAAGTTGCTAATAAGGAGCAGCTCCGAAACAAAAGTAAAAACTAGCTGATACTTAATAGTCTCATACAAACTCACGAACTTGGGCAGCAACAGCATTGATGGGGAGAGGGGAGGGGCTACGGCCGTGACCTGGCAGGAAGCAGCACTGCCTCACTGATCTCTGCCAGTGGCAGCTGCAGCCGCCCTGTGGGCATGCATCACCACTGTCATTGTGAAGCGGCGGCGCCATTTTGTACTGGTCATGCTACAACTAGTTGTAAGTAATGGTCAGCTGAAGCATTCAGAAAAGTGCCCTGTGAACCTTGAGTCTCGATTAACCGGTCTGCCCAGTGATTTGGCCTTCAGGTTAGTGAGACTTAAGAGGCCGGTCTGGCCAACAAAATGACTGCTTGGCGCCGGAATCCGAGAGTGTGGTACAACTTTTTAGTAACCGTCTTCGTGAATACCGATATGTTACGAAGACTCTGCCCGCGTTGCTTTCTGGGCATGCTTCCACCGTAGCACAATCTGCTTCCACAGCCCAAGAAAATTGGGGATGCAGACTGGGGCTCGCTAGATCTGCAAATGAAGACGTCGCTTGCTGTATTAGCCACTTCGGACTCTTTACTTGCACACTCGTTGACTGCCAGAACCCACCTAGCCCCCAATTCACTTATTGTACAAGTGACCATCCTGCAATGTGGTTACTTCTAAACGGCTAAGCAACTATTTCTGCTGGGTTGACTGCTGGTATAAGCCAGCTGCTGTTTAGTGACCTGTCCGCCGATAGTCAAGCAGACCCGGAGATAGGAAAGTGTAACCTGCTGCTTGACTCTCAGTCTTTGAAGTTTTTTATAGTCTCTTGTAGTCTAATATAATTGTCTAGTCTTTTGTAGCCTTTGAATATGATCTTCCTTCGGAGCTGTTCTATTCCTAGACCAATACGGACCAATAATAGACAGTCACGGAGAGAGCGATGTCTGCTTTCATACCCAGCTACCTGGGGCCTCCCCAAAAGTACTGGAGCCCACTGCAGCTTGAGGTAAAGACAGGCAATATGGTCAGTCATTCTTTATAGCAGTAAGCTAGGACAGACTCGGCATTATCCTACTTTGGCAGCTTGTTCTCGAAACACAAGCTAGCTATTTTAGCCAGAATCTTTCACCTTGAGCCGACACCTACGAGCATAGTCCTTTCTGGATTTGCGAAAATTGCTTGGATGTAGAGATATGTGCTGGTATTTCTGGGGACGGTGAGGTTGCATCACTGCAGGCACCGATCTGAACTACCTATTGCAACTACTGAGTATACGTGTATAACTGTGATGATTTATTACAGAAGAAAAACAGAGCTGCAAGCTTTTGCTGCAAGGTATGGATCAGTTGGTGTACAGCAATCGCAGCAGCAGGCCGGGTAAAAGTTGGGCTGAATTCCCACGCCTGAATGATCAATTGGCCCCGAAATCAATTGTCAGCTGAGAACAGCTAACCTATACGGTTATATTGGTGCCTTAATGCTTGGCTGGAAGAGAAAGCTCAAGTGGTCGAAGTACTTGGTTGAATTGGTGCTGCTGAATTATTAGGTTCGGAGACTTCTGCTGTGCACTGAAGACCTATGCAGGACAATGCAAGGGAGCTGGCTTGCGGTAATGACAGCTTTATAGTTTCCCCCCATTGCGGCACGTCATCAGAGGCAAAAATTGAACCCTCTCGCATTCCAAAACTATGCACATCACTCCAAACAATACCATTCTTATTGTTTATTGGCATTGTTTATTGATTTACCCATTCTCTTTCTCTCTCTCTCACTCGCTCTATCTCTCTCCTCTCTCTCTCTCCCTCTCTCTCTCTCTCTCTTTATCTCAATGGCTAGAGCTATCTCTTCCTCTTTTGCTCTCTCTCTCTGCCTAATCCTATCTGTTTCTCTCTCTATCCATCTCTCGCTCTCTCACACGCTTTCTCTGTAACTCTACCTCTGGCTGTCACTGCCTACCTATCTCTCTTTACCTCCCTAGCTCCCTCACTCTCTTTTTCATTCTCTCTTTTTCTCTCCCTCTCTCTCTCTCTCTCTCTCTCTCTCTCTCTCTGCCTAGCATCATCTCTCACTCCCTCTACCTAACACTCTCTCCCTCTCAATCGCTCTCTCTCTCTTTTTCTCTCTCTCTCCCAATCTCTTTCTTAATCTTTCTGTTTTTGTCTCTGTATAAGTCTCTGGTTCTCTCTCTCGCTCTCTCTCTCTCTCTCTCCCTCTAGTTCTCTCTCACTGTCTGCCTACCAGTCTCTCTCCCTCTCTCTCTCTCTCTCTCTCTCTCTCGCTTAATCATTCTGTCTCTGTCACTATATCTGCCCCTCTCTCTTTCTCTCTCTCTCTCTCTCTCTCTCTCTCTCTCTTTATCTCTATGGCTAGAGCTCTATCTTCCTCTCTTGCTCTCTCTCTCTCTCTCTCTCTCTCTCTCTCTGCCTAACGCTATCTGTCTCTCTCTCTATCCATCTCTCGTTTGCTCACTCGCTTTCTCTCTAACTCTACCTCTGGCTGTCTCTGCCTACTTATCTCTCTTTAACTCCCTAGCTCCCTCTCTCTCTCTCTCTCTTTCTCTTTCATTCTCTTTCTCTCTCTCTCTCTCTCTCTCTCTCTCTCTCTCTCTCTCTCTCTCTCTCTCTCTCTCTCTCTCTCTCTGCCTAGCCCAATCACTCACTCTCTCTACCTAACAGTCTCTCCCTCTCTCTCTCTCCCTAACTGCCTAGGACTCACTCTTTTTTCCTAACCTTTAGTACTCTCTATCTTTATCTCTCTCTATATCTCTGTCACTCTTTGGCTAGCACAATCTGTCTCCCACTCTGTCTCCCTTCATAGCTCTCTCTCTCTCTCTCCCTTGCTTTCTCTCTCACTGTCTGCTTACCAGACTCTCTCCCTTCCTCTCTCTCTCTCTCTTTCTTTCTCTCTCACTAAATAATTCTGTCTCTGTCACTGTATCTGCCTCTCCCCCTCTCTCTCTCTCTCTCTCTCCTCTCTGCCTAGCACTATTTCTCGCCCTCTATCTCTTTCTTTCTCTGCCTAGCACTCTTCTCTCTCTCACACTCTCTCTCTCTCTCTCTCTCTCTGCTTAGCACTCTCTGTCTCTCTATCTCTCTATCTCTCTATCTCTCTATATCTCTCGTTTGATCTTTCTGTCTCAGTATCTGCATCTCTCTCTCTCTCTCTCTCTCTCTCTCTCTCTCTCTCTCTCTCTCTCTCTCTCTCTCTCTCTCCCTCTCTCTCTCTCTCTCTCTCTCTCCCTCTCTCTGCCTCTCTCTGCCCAGCACTGTTTCTCTCCTACTCTTTGTCTCTCTATCGCTCTCTTCATCTTTCCTACTCTGTCTCTGTATCTGCCTTTCTCTCTCTCGACCAAGTAATCTCTCTCTTTCTTTCTTTCTCTAACTTTCTCTCGCTCTCTGTCTATCTCTCTCTTTCTTTACACAGCACTCTGTCTCTCTCTCGTTAGCACTCCCTCTGGCAACTTTATGTTTCACTCTTTAGCTCTCTTTCTCTCCCCTTATCCATTACTTTTCTGTTCTTACCTATGTCTCCTTAACTTACTCTCCCCTCGCTCTCTGCCTCATTCTTTTTCTTACATCATCGTTTCTTTTCTCTGGGCTCTCTGTCTCTCCCTCTCTTTTTCTGATTGCATAGCTTTCTTTCTTCCAACTCTCTCCAAATCCTAGATTTTTCTGACTCGCTCTTTAGCTCTCTCCGTCCCTTCAACTCTAACTTTCCGCCATGTCACCTAATCACCCTTGCACGTATTAAGCACTAGCCCTCTCCAACTCCAGCTCTTGTTTATGTCGTCATAGAGCCCTCTCTGTCTAGCTATAGCTTTCCATCACGTGCACTATCCCTCTGTCTTTCTCTCTTTTTTTCAATTTTTCTCGCTCTCTTTCTCTCTCTCTCTCTCTCTCTCTCTCTCTCTCTCTCTCTCTCTCTCTCTCTCTAACTCTTACTGTTAGGTTAGGACGAGGCAACTGGTTTAGCTGCCAATAAGCTTTCACAAAGAATTTGTCAGAAAGTACTGGACTGTACCCTACTGCAAGTGTGACTAGAGTCACTATCTTGAACCCCAAGAAGAATTTTGAAAATCGAATCCTATGTACAGGACCAAAAGATGCTGGAGTAAACACTTTGTTTGGCAAACACAGTGTGGTGCTAATGCGGTTGCTCATTCAGTTGCCCGATTAAATCTTATAGAACATTGATGTAACGATATCGATTGGCCACTGATACGAGGTTCTGGGCCTACATCAGCAGCAGACAATTGCAGCAACATTCAGGCTCATTGGATTGAGCTACAATAGACGAGACAATGTTGTAGTCTCATTCGAATACGGTCTTTGTCACAGCAGCTGCTGCCATACTACCACGTTGCTGTTAATACTTGGTGCATACTAATTTATTGTGTTAAGATACTTGCTACATCCACTTGCAGCAAGCGCTATGTGATTGCCTAGGAAAGGTCCTAAAGATTGAATTTACTCGTGAAATAGGATTGCCGTTGTGCATATAGGACCAATTGGTCAGTTCAATCAATAAAATGCAACATTTTCTACGATTCAGGGTAGCACCGCCGAAATAAAGGCACCGAACTTACCATTATCGACTTCTTGAGTAGAATCGACACAGCAAAAATCCGCCTGAACTTTGAACGTGGTAATGGTCATGTCATTATACCATCTCTTCACTGTCATCTATGCAGATTTCTAAAAAAAACAAGTTTAAAACGAGTTCCTAAATTTTCCACACAAGTAGTTTTTAGAAGGCTTTACAATCGTGGCTGGGCAACCCTTGCAAAAGGATTTGAAAAACATGCAATTGACAACAAATCAAATGTATTGGCCTAAGTTACGCTGATCGGTGAACATTGTTCTAGATAATCCAACCAACACACAGAGCAAGCCGGATGATGATAAACTCATCCAAGAATAAGGACGACTACTTCGCTGTGCTATATAGAGCAAAGGGGGAGACGCCATGCCGACTGACAACTATACTTAAGGGTTGCACCTACACTCAAATCGATGAACGACCATGCCATTCAGGCGAGTCAGCATGTAGGTCGGCTGCAGGCTATTGATGTGGCTTACCCGAGCAAGCTGGCGACATTGGCAAATCCAGTATTCGATCAATTGAATTTTAGTATGACATCGACATTTCCTGCAACATATTGCCACGTTGAAGCCGCATTGCTTGCTTGCTGTCAACGCCGTTCAAAGCCCTGGATTGTTCCCATAATAAATGTGAGCTTTTAGATGGAGGAAAATTGATAAGCTCGAAAGCCCAAAA
The DNA here is from genome assembly GCA_009760855.2 of Cristatella mucedo. Lineage (NCBI taxonomy): Eukaryota > Metazoa > Bryozoa > Phylactolaemata > Cristatellidae > Cristatella > Cristatella mucedo. The sequence goes on along the minus strand of WPIO01000339.1, from coordinate 19,601 downwards.
GCACAATCCAGAGAACATCTCAAACCTGATCTTCTAAATTCTGGCACATATAAAGATGGACCAATTTCCTTAATGTAATTCTGATAGCGACCCAGTAAGTTAAGTGGAGCCAATTCAGCACGAATAGCTCGAGTTATTTACATCCTTCAAAAAAAGCCAACGAATTCTCATATCTAGCATCATACTATATTTAGTGATACCAATGTCATAACAGCCTCTTTTGTATAACGACAGAAGAGCCTTTACGGCTATCGTCACAGCTGCAGGTGCAATAAAGGATCTCCAACCGCAGGATCCAAACCTATAACCTCGGAACAGAGGTCACGAAAAGTAACCGCCTTACCTAGTTTGCAATCGTGGTTCACCAGAAATTGGCGATCGGTAGTGCAGCTCCCTTTCTCTTGAAGTTGGCTAAAAACTATCTCAACCCACAGCTGTGCCGTATAATGGCCTACCATATGGCTGCACCAACTATCGGTTGAATTGCAGGCAAGCTTCTTAGAAGTAAGTGCCTGCAAGCAAGCATCGTTCGATTCCACTATAGGCTTTGACATGTAGTTCATTCAACGTTTGTTTTCAAAAAAATCTCAATAGTTTTGCGTCATTCGTACACGAACGTATGTTCTCTAATTGGTCGATACAAGCAGCAACGGCTTTTTATCATTCCTGGACGTCCTAGGAAACCCAGCAGACTGTAGAAATGCTTCGTTAGAATGTTGGATCCAGGTAATTTGGCGTTAATGAGGCTTGAGCAAATGTTACAGTACTTGGCTAGAGACAGTAGTAGGTAAAGAGTAAAGCCTAACATCGTGGACGCCCATCTTCATACATTTAGAGTCAGTTGTTTGACATTGGTTCTTGCGAAACACAATTCATAGGGCCACAATAACACTGATCCAGTTGCCCGTACAGGACGGTTCGGGCATAACACTACGGTCGGGCACAAAAGAACCTCCAGTCTCTTGCGTCTTTTTTCAGTCACATGTATCTGCAGCCCAAAAATAATTATTATTTTAAAGTTTCCAGTTTACGAAGAGCTTCGCAGACAATCTACTCTGCTGCCGGGTTGACCTGCCTGCATGAGAAATCGCTGCCATGGCCGCCAATGTGCCTGCTCTATATGCACTGTCTGCTTTTGACCAGGAGAGGTAGAATAGCTGCATTCCGGGCATCTGCAACCACAAAAGCATGGCCATTAAACCAGGACTATAATAATAATAATATTGCACTTGATAAAGCGCCCTCAGAGAACTCAATCTCTTTCCAGGCGCTTTACATTTGCTGCAAAGTGATACGCAATAGAATAGTAAGTAAAATCATGCTTGAAAAACAAACAAAATGAATAACATGGTTAGGGGCTACATGCACCGGGTAAGCATGCAAATGTGGTCAGTGGCAGCATGAACAGTGTCAGCACGCATAAGCACACCAAGGACGAATCACAGGGCCCCTCTAAATGCTGTCCTAAATAGGTATGTTTTTAAGTTTCCTTTAAATGTGGTCAGGTCAGGGGATGTTCTGATGCAGGTCGGGAGTGAGTTCCAGGCTGTGGGAGCATACGAGCTAAATGCACGGTCTCCAAAGGATTTAAGGTTTGTACGAGGTATTTCTAGACTGTTGGATTCCGAAAAGCGAGTGGTACGATGCTTTGCCTGATGGGGTAGTATATCTGAAAGCAATTTGATAGCCACAGCTGCAGCAATAGCTTGATTGCCGGCTGATGTTGCTGACTGGTAGCAGGCATGGAGCTCAACCGAAGGCTGGGTGGCTGGCAGCTTGGGCAGAACTATGAGCAGCCTTCCATCGAGTGCTCTATTATGCCATGCAGAGGAGGAGCCTGCAGTGCCTCTGCAGCCGTTCGATGGCAGCAAGCCGATTGCACCTGCGCCTCTGCCTTGGCCGCAGCCAGGGAGCTCTTTTAGCTATCAGTAGTATCATTGTTATTGTTAATATTATTATTATTATTTATTATCTCTCATGCTGCAGCTCATACAAGCTGGGCTGTAGCTAGGAAGACTAATTTCTGAGTGGCCTGACTGGCTGTTTCTGCTACTGCTAGTGTTCAAAAGTGCACAGCTGTGCCGTCCTGCTTGGCCTGTCTGCAGCTGCAGCCGTGGTCAGGTGGCTGGCTATGAGCAGCTTGGAGTGTGCATATTTACCTGTTAAAGGCAGGTCGGGCACTACATGTACAAAGTGTATAATCATATGTCATATGTCTGGCAGAGGCCATCAGCCGATTAATGCGATGGTCAATATCGAGCCGGCCCAGTTCAGAAGTGATGACATGGTGGCCACCACGACTGCCAGCTCAAGAAGCTCCAGTTGCAGGACCACAGTGTCACTTCTCCACGATCGCTACTCCACAGCGATTTCTTTTTGATGTGGTTTCCGGATGATTGAATGTGATTGCTTCCATTCTTCGAACCGACAACTGGCAGTTTCAAAACATAAACATTGGGAGCTATTTATTATACGCATCGTGTGCTTCATTCTTAGATTGCACGGAATTTCTGTGAGCCACCACTTCTCCTTGCAAATTTCTTCTGGCTGCATTTGAAATCCCTTTGCGTTTAGGATAGGCAATTTTAGGAGACACTCGGTCTGTGTTGGTTCATCCACCTGCGGAAGCTGCTGATTAATGTTGGCTGGCCTGTCAACCTTCGCCATCACTCTGTCCAAAAAAATTCGTCTTGAATCTATTTGCCATTCAAGCTGGGCGGAGGTGCCATTCTAATGACCTAGTGACAGTATTAATTCCTTACCGTGATGGGCCATCGTGTCGGGCCTAATACCTCTAAGCTCTTGCCCCATTGTCTCAGCTGAGTATTTTAGAGTCGAGCGACACTGGCTCTTGGTCTTTTGTTCGGCTTCTCTTTCCGGCTTCGCTTCGACACCGTCGGACTCGTTTCTCTGAAAACAAAGGAGGAGGGTGGGCGTGTGTGGGGTCTTCCGGCCGGAAGGTGGAAACGGAGTCCTAGTTCTCCGGTTAGGGTTTAGGCTCCGGTTCAGGCTTCGTTTATTTTGGCCGTTCCCCATTATAGGCGCGACTAGCTGTCGTTTGGTTCTCCCATCAGAAAGCTAGCCGATGCCCAAAACCGACAGTTTATTACCGTGCCGAAGAGCAAAAAGAATTTCTCTGAGCCACCACTGCACCTGACCAATTTCTTTTGGCTGCATTTGAAATCTCTTTGCGTTGAGGATAAGCAATTTTAGGGGACAGTCGGTCTGTGTTTGTCCATCCATTGACGTTTTGGAAGCAGCTTTGTCTAGCGCTTTGTGGATCAAATTCGACACCTGTTGGAGCCCTTCTTCTTTAGAGATACCTGCAAACATGTCGCTTTCAATAACTCCGAAGCAGGATAAGCGTGTGGAAGTATCAAGAGCTTCAACCTATACGAGGACATTCATAATCAAAGTAGTGCACCAGGCAGAGCAACTTCAAACTTCAAACTTCAAACCCAGAAACATATATAGGAGGCGGTGGATTCGGAAAAATGTGATGGGACGCTAATAAAAGTGGCCGATGACATGTAAAAAGGTTCCAGTTTGACTACTAGCCATTTAATACATTATCGATCGTATCTCGGCGAACTCCTGACAAGTGTCCACTGCAGACGGCGTGCCCTTTCAAGTTGCGTCGCATGTCATCAATGGCGGGCTGGAAATATTTGCCCATATAGCCATCCATTACACTGGGGATGTCACGAGTGATCTGCTTCTGTAAAGCCTGTCAGAAGAGACTGCCATCGTGCTTTATTTTGTGGCTGGCTGAGGATTTAAATTTGTCGTATCACCACTGTACCGTTATATACCGTTTGTTCTATGACAGTGGTGCCGACTCCGCCAGCTCTGTTGGCACGACCGCCGATGCATATTACGACGGTGCTGGCACGTCCGCCGCCAGCTCTACTACTGCTGCTGCTACACCAGACGGGGCATGGGGCCTCCGGGCAGAGGGCCGAGCCTCGTAAATGCAGACGACACAGCACCCCTGCATGCCATGCAGCACCTCTGACGATCTATGTATGGTAGGAACTACTCGAGTGCGCTAACTTTGATGTCCTGTAGAGTCGTCAGTGGCCTCGGCTCGATGCTGACTAACTCGATGTCTGCCTTGCTCTGCTCCATGGCTGGCGCCGTCGGTGCTGCAACAGTGGCACAGACGTTGTTCCTAATATACTTCTTGTCGACATTCAGTCTAGTTCCTGCATGATCCGCTTGTCATCATTATCGGATGCTGTTATCTCTTAGGTATTCTTTGGCCTAACGGCCAGGCAGTGCGATGGTCAGTACTCGTGGCTGGTACAGCACAGCCACACCTAGATCCACTGGCTGAAGTACTTCTCAATTAAGTTGTGCAGGGCCGTTCTCTGCCCCCGCTGCACATGCTATTACGTGGCCACTTGTGGGGCTGGTAAATTCTGGGTTTCGGAATGAACAGTTCTCCCTCCTTTGATTCAGCCTTCTCTTGCACTGCCAAGGCAAACACCACAAATGGCCAGCATGAATTCATTTAAACATGCCCATTTCATTATCTCGTTCCTTCACGTTTAGAATCTGCAATATCTGTCCACAAACTTGTTATCATTGCCTTGTTATCATCGACAACTTTTAGCTTATCCTGCAGAAGTCTTCCGTCGTGGACCAATGCATTGTTGCCAAGCTCTTCTCTAGGCAAAGATAATTCTGCAGCACCTCCTGATAAATGGCAGACGGGGAAAGACTCGAAGGTTCATTGGGTTGAGGTCTGTACTTGCTCCAGTGTTTGCTGGCCGAGCAACAGAGTTCTTCACCCCTGCTGCTAAGCTGCTATCAGCCCTAGAGCAGCTGCTATCAGTTCACCATCGTCAATGTTCCGGTTGGCCCTAACTACCTACGACTGATGACGGACGGCAACAAATGGCAGCCGCGGCATATAAGTTAGGTTTCAGTGTGGTCAGTGACAACGGTTTTTGCCTGTTGAGGTAGGAACGAGTTCATAAGGGGCGGCATTCATTCACACGTGAAACCCTTATGCTTCTCGATTTTGTAAGGATCAGTACTGTGACATCGACCAGTGTTATTGTCAACCTATTGGCGTGCTACATTTAATGCCGAATTCGAATGCAGGATTCATCACCGATAGAGAATAGGAGCAATGCTTGCTGGCTAATCAGTAGGGTAACTACATGTTTGCCTTACTTTATGGGATGTGCACACGGCACAACGAAGATGCATACACACGTCATCTTCGTAAGGCAGCCGTATATGTAAATTGATAAAGCACTCTGTCCCCCGAGAGTAGGATGATAAAGATGCTTCTAGAAGAAGCTTTAAAAGATGAACGCTAGTTAAGCGTAAACTGTACTGGTTTAAAGTGAGTGGTAGCCTCTGAAGTCTGTTGGTAGGAACAGTCGACAGGCTAACTGTTGGAAGATGACACAGCTGTCGAAACTGTATGAACTCAGTCTGCTGCCACTCTTCCCATTAGACACAGTTTGTACGGGTAAGAACATATGTTTGCCAACGGCCGCATGTGCATCGTATGCTCCTGCTGCATTAGCTGTGGATTGAATGCTGCATCTGCTAGTTGTCGTCATCCTGCTCATCTAACCGCAGTGAATGCAACTGCTCGTGACATTCCGACTGCCGTGGTGTTTGTTGAGCCGATCTTTTTATTTCTCACCACGCTTTCGATTTTGCTGGCTGCTTGTGCACAGTCTCAGTTCGGTCTGTCTGCCCAGACAGTGTAATACAGCAGGGCTCTGTTTTTCCCACGCCCTCTAACGGACGGTACCTACCGGTTCTGTGTTGATTTTAGGCAGCCTAACTCGGTAACGGCGATGGACAGCTACCCATTACCTCGGCCAGACGAGGTTTTTCAATTGTTGATGGGTGCACGATATCTCAGCACTCTTGACCTCGCCTCAGGGTGCTGGCAGATAGCGATGCACCCTGAGGACAAGGCAAAGACTGCCTTCGTGACCCACAATGGGCAGTACTAGTTTAAGAAGATGAGCTTTCGCTCTGCATTGCACCAGGTACGTGTCAGCGAGCCATGGTCTTCGTCCTTGCAGGTGTTCAATGGACGACTTGCTTAGTTTACATAGACGACGTATTGGTCTTTAGGAGAAGCTTTGAGGAACATCTCGTTCGGCACGGGGAGGTTCTGGATAGGATGTGGGCAAATTGTGTCAAGATAAAACACTCAAAATGCCACTTCGCCAGGGACGAAGTGTGTTATCTCGGGCATGCACTGTCCCCGGATGGTATGTTGCCAGATCCTGAGAATATGGACAAGATTCGGCATTACCCACCACCCAGGGACGTACAAGAGGTCAGGCAGTTCCTTGAACTGGCCTCTTATCCCAAGTGTGTGCCAGGGTTTGCGAAAATCGCTGGACCGCTAAACAACCTGTTGCGGAAGAGTGAGCGTTGGTAAGGTTGAGGGAATGTGAGCTTTCCTTCAAGGTTCTACGGGACCGGCTGTGTGCCAAGCCAATTCTCAAATTCCCAGACTTTGCCGAACCCTTTGTTCTTAGCACGGATGCCAGTGGTACTACTCTAGGAGCCGTTCTTTTGCAAGTGGCGGTTGGGAAGGAGCATACCGTGGCCTATTTCAGCCAGATTCTGAACAAGGCCTAACGTAATTCTTTTACCGTTGAGCGAGTGGGGGGGGGGGCGTTAGAAGTCATAGCAGCAGTGCGACACTTTCAAGGGTACCTTTATGGCCACCGGTTCTCTGTCCTGATGGATCACAAGCCTTAGGTGTGGGTCCTTAAATGGAACCAAGGATCTCGGCGCTTAGCAAAGTGGGCCTTTGAGCTACAGGAGTACGATATGGAGGTAAAATATCGTTTTGGGAAGGCTAATGCCAATGCGGATGCTCTGCCACGTTTGCAAGAGCCGGCTCCTGCTTGCTTCGGGGGCACTGTTGTTGCAGCCGAGGCTGACCGTGCGTACATGATTAAAAGGCAGTTGAACGATTCGTTGCTGCGCTGCCTAAACGATTCGTTGCAGGGGAACGATGTCTAACACTGCGCACAGGAGCATAGACAATACGTATACGATCATCGCTCGTCGTTCGTTCTGCTCCCGAATGAGTGTCTCAATCAGGCCGTCGCCGGAAGGCACCGTAAGCAGCTAGTGGTACCTGCTGCCCTGCGACTACATGTTAAGCAGGAGTGCCACGACGGTCTATTCGGAGCACATTTGGGCACCCAGAAAACCCTGAGCCGCATGGAGGAGCGATATTTTGGCCAATCATGGCAGAAGACATCGCGGAGTATGTAAGGACGTGCATAGCATGCCACTCCAAAAATCGGCCTCGGCAATGGGCGAAAGTGCCTCTGAAGACCATCCTAGTGGAACGACCTTGGCAACGAGTTGCCATGGACATAATGAAGCTACCACTAACATCGTCAGGGAACCGGTACATACAAGTGATGACTGACTGCTTCTCCGAGTGGCCTAAGGCTAGAGCGATTCCGGACCAGACAGCACTGACCTGTGCCAAAAGTCTTCTTGGAAGAGATGGTCTGCCGGAACGGTGTTCCCGATCAGGTCCTCTCTGACCGTGGGGCCAACTTTATGCCTCGAATGCTCGAGCGGCTGTGTCGGATGATGTCTATCGACCAATTGCACGCATCGCTGTATGACCTGCCGACTGATGGGCTAGTAAAGCGCTTTAATAACACGCTTTGTAGAGATGCTTTCCACGTTTGCCAGTAGCAACCAGCATGATTGGGACTTGTTTATACCGTATGTGCTGATTGCCTATCGAACTTGCTTCCACGAGTCAACTGGCTGCAGCTAATTTTTCATGAACCACGGGCGAGAGGCTCGTTTGCCAATAAACCTAGTGTTGCATGTGGACGAGCCGTGTGAAGCCAGGGACGACTATGTGCAGGCTATGCATGATAAGCCTTTTGAAGCATGGAACGTAGCAACGCAGAACATTCAGGCGTCTCAGGCCAAGCAAAAGCGGCAGTACGACCGTACTGCCACAGAATCCACGTTGAAGGTCGGTGACTACGTGTATGTTTATACACCCAGGCCCCGGAGGGGGTCTTTCACCAAAGTTGCAACACCTGTGGCGATGTCCCCTCCTTATTGTTGACCGTACTGACACGAACGTTCGCGTTATGGACGAACACGACACTGCTGGCACACCTAGCACAGTACATATCAACCACTGCAAATCAGCTTGGCTCAGGGCCACATGACTGCCGCCTGCTGACCTGGAGGAAGAGCTTCCCAAGCTAAGCACTGCTGATGAGGCAGACAGAGGGAAAATTAATGAAAATCGGCCACCAGCCACTGCAGATCACGCTGATGAGGAACCGGTCAAACCGACGGCGACACCTCAACTCGACGAAGAACTAACGCTCCGAGTTGGACCAGCTACTGCCTCGCTAAGCGATCAGGCTAATGCAAGCCCAGCTGGTTCAAGGCAAAGCGTGCGCCAGCAGAGTCCCAATCCCCATTTTTCAGACTTTGTGTAGAGTTTGTATGTTCCGTGGTATGCGAATGATTTCACAGATAGTGCCATTGATTTCCTGTGAGTTTAGATCGACCTCGACTCGAGTCAACGTGCATCGTGGAACATTTGGGACTTCAACAAACAGCGACCGTCTGGCCACCTCATGAGGATGATGCCCACAAAGGACAGTGACTGCTAGCTCACTAGCAGTGGCTGTGCCTCGTGAACTGGACGTCGTCTGATAACTTCGACGACATTTTAGACTAGTTCGTAACACTGTATAGATTTGTAATCGTGGTTACTCGGTGTAATGCTCATGAGCCACAGCAGTGTATGTGGAGCCTCTGTAATAGTTGGACGACATGTCCACAGAGAGGATGGTTGCAGATGCGAGGACGCATCTTCCCGGATGGTAACATATGTACCCTAGAGTAGGCGGACCCACTGACATTCGATGAGTCGGGCGGGGCATCGCCTTGCCCCGGAAGGGTAAAGCCTGTTGTCAGGTCCCAGAGTTCCAAGGACCAGAACTGGGTGCATCGTGCTCGCTCTCTTTCGGTGGAAGCTCTCGACGGTGTTGGACGTCCGCTCCGTCTACTACAGAGTACTCAGCTAGCCGTGTCTTGGACGGCGTACGCTTGTACTGGTGAGACGGAGTCCTGAGCCGGTGCGACTGTGGAAGCCAAATGAGCACTAGCACGTTTGTTCGAGCTGGCAGCGTCATCCTGCACCCCTGTAGTTTACCTTGTACTGGACTTTCCTCTGTAGGCTTGTTTAGTGCCCTTCTTTGTACAGTGCATGCATGTGTATTAAATAAAGTGTTGTGTACCCGATCGATCACGCTTGAACCACTGTTACCAGAGGGCCCTCGTAACGACCTAGAACGGACATAGAGAGTAGCGAGCCATAGTGGGAGTTAGCCTCTGCCCCCTTGAATTCGGCAACACTTTTATGATAACAACTTCATCCTCTTTGGATATTTCCTCTGAACGATGGAGCAGCATATTTTGCACATGCATTCATTCAACACACAGTTAAATTTGCCACAGACGCATTATCAGGTGATAAAGCTAACGGAACCTTTAAGACAGCTGCAAAAGCAGCAGCAGGTGCAGCAGAAGACTCGTCGCCAAATGCACCACCACGTGCAAGAGAAATTGCAGCATAACAGCAGACTGCTGCTAAAAAACAGGAAGTATCCTTTATTACGTGAGGGGCCAAGTAATGGCTTCTAACATCCGAGAATCACAAGATACATAAAACGATGCACTTTAATGGGCAAGCTAATTAAAATCACCCTTGTCAAACGCAGGCCGTGAAAGAACAACACTGAACGGAGGCAGGGAACTTTCAGCGTAGCAAATTTACAGTATCCCGGCAGGAGAGTTTCTGAGAAGATGGGTACGCTCAGGCAGCACCTTGCCCAGCACTACTGCACTGCTAGGCCAGCTGAACGAACTGCGGCTGTACACAAGCATCCGGCTGTATTGACACAATAGTGAGGAATAAAACGAGTTGTTCAAAATTATAGCCGCAGTCGCTGTTGAATGAGCAGCATCAATAAAAGACCTGATAAAGTAGAGCAGCACATGCAGCAGCATGTGCACATGCACATGCAGCAGCATCCACATCAGGCTGAGCGACTGCAGCCTCTGAGCCTGCCACATACCAGAAGATGCCTGCATAGCAGAGTGATCGTCGTCACACGACCGATCCTGGCAGGAACGCATTGAAGCCACGGCCCACTGTTTAGAGTTCATGAGCGATAGCAGCTGCCATCATTTTGGCAGCAGCAGAGAGTTGCCTTGAATTACTCTATCCTGAGAGCGAGTCAATCGTTGACCGTCAGAGTCTCGGAACCACTCGCATTTGCACAATCGCTGCCTGATCGTCGAGAGAAAAATGGTGTAATTTTCTGGTGTGAACAAGAGTTATAGTTGTTGCGGTTTTGCTGTGATCAGGAAGCACACTCTTACTTCATCGCAACAATTCTGGGCTAGAGAGGGACATAGGGGAAACCCTTCATACTGATCGTCTACCTGGTGCTAACGAGCTGCCACAGAAAGAAGATCTCAGCCAAACTTTGCCAGTTGTACGGCTGAGTATTCACCGTCACACCGACAGTTTTACTTTACGCTAGAAGCCTTTCAACTGTGTGGACTACACAAATTTTTGGATAAACTGCAAAACAGAAAAAAGTGCGGAAAAAGACCGGCGGTATGTCCGTTTAATAATGGAAATAATAGAATAATAATATAATAGAACAAATATATAATAATAATAAATAATAAAACAAATAATAATAATAATAATAATACAACAATAATAGAAACATAATAATAGAACAAATGTAGGCTCTTCAAACTAAGCCAACCGCAATGGTAGCAGCAGATGCAGGACAAGAGTCGTTGCAAAGGTGGCATAACTTGAAACAGAGCATTGCAGCACGACAGTCGCTTGTGGCATGACATCATAACAGTGATCCACGATCACGAGGCCACCTAATAATGACTACAATCTCGGATTTAAAACATAAGGAAAAGTGGGCTCAGAAATTTTTTTGTCGGCGTTATTATGATGGCCAAAATCTAGCCAAGAAACGAAAATGCTGAGAATAGTTTCTGTCGCCTTCAGCATGTCTAGGTTTCTAAATCGCACTCATCCTATCCTCACTATTTGCAGGTAATAGAACAAATGTAGGCTCTGCAAACATAATGAAAAGTGGGCTCTGAAAATTTTTTGGTCGGCATTATTATGATGGCCAAAATCTAGCCCAGAAACGACTGTGCTGAACCGAGGTAGGTAAATTTCTGCTTAGCAAGTCAGTTTCCAGGCAAAGAAGGCAGAAAAAAGGGGGTACAAAACCAGACCGCGGCCCAGCACTTTTGGACTGCCTAGACAGACCTACCGAGCTGCAGCAGTGTTCCAGCAGCCGGCATTAGGTCTACCGTGGTGAGAAAAGGAAGGATAGGCTCAACAAATACCACAGCTGGCTCGATTGCATGAGCACCCGCATATGCTGCAGCTGGACTAGAAATGTGACGAATCTTAGGGATGCAGCTACAAATGCACAGCTTATGTAGCATCACCATATGCAACAGATGTAACCGTTGTCAAGTAAGTTCTTGCCAGTATCTGACGTTTCTATCTAGAATAGTGGCAACAGACATAGTTCAACCTGCTTTAACAGGTAAGGGTTCTTTCGACAGTCACCCTATCCACTGCGGCTCCATAAGCAATTCAGAGACCACTACTGAATTGTCATCACTAATGGCTTATGCTTTACAAGAATTCAGTTTGTGTGAAGCGCTTCCTAAAAGCACCTTTATCGTGTATCTTTCAGGAAACAAAAGTGCTGCATAAATTCACATTTATGCTTCCCTTACCGAGATGACTTGTCGTTCTATCTCGTTCAAGCCGGTCTGAAATCGAATCAAGTAAATGACACCTTCGAATTGTTCTTGCTTGACTACTAGAAATCAATGCTCCTAATGGACGATGACCCCTGTATTCGAATTCTGGATCGGAGGTAACACGCCCACACGTCGGCAAATACACGGTCAACGTCGGAGTGTAGGTGATTAAAAACCGAAAACCATGAGTTCCATACCTGTGAACCATTGCCAAACCTAATGAACTCGTTCTTACCTCGACAGGCAAGAACTGTTGCTGCTGATCATACTGAGGACATACTTGCATGCCAAGGCTGGCATTTGGCTTATGCAGACGTCACTCGCTTAACGTTGAAGCCACGAAGTAGAAGGACGATATTGAACTGAGAGCTGCTGCTCAAGCACTGTTGCTATCTTGGCAGGAGATCCGTGATGACCAGATTACTAGGCTGGCCGACGGCGAAACGAGTTGATACCTTGAGCCGAAAGACCTGCGAGTCTTCCCACGTCTTCCTCTGAGCAGCAATTACTGCAGAGTAGTATGTACTGAATGAACGACACTTGCAAAAATGCGTTGCAGCACGACGGCACACTTCTGCAGGACCAGAAGAGCATCGTCCATGACATCAAGACCAAGTTTGTTGACAATCACTGTGGATTCAAAACATTAAGGAATGGCACAACGAAATGGGCATAAGTAGTGATACCATGCTTGCCAATGTGTGGCGTTGGCTGGGACAGTGCAAAAACAAGGCTGAATCGAAGGCGGGACCACTGTTTACTCCGAAAAAAAAACTTTGGAGGCACTCGAGCTACTAATTATTTGTCGACGAAAAGGAAAAAATTGGCATTGCACTACCTCAATGTGAAGCACCGTGGCCAGGGGACCAAACTGTGGCTGTGTTGTAAAAGCCTCTACTGATACTGACTGCTGCACAGCCTTGCTGGTCGACCAAAGTGAGCCTCAGAGATATGGGCCTCGGTTAATAACCAGCAGATCTTGAAGGAAGTAGACTTTGTGTTCTACAGTAAGCGAATAATGAGTGGCATCGACACTGGCATCGCCACATCGACATCGACAGACAGACGAAGCTGACCAGGGCAGACGTCGAGTTACTGATCTTCGAGCCGAGGCAGCTTACGACTGTAAGAGAGGTCAACGTTCGCACTCTCGAGCAGTTCCTACCATGGAGCACGAAACTGCCGAATTTGAGGTACGGCATGCTGAGTAGATGCCTCATCTTCGTTTACGAAGCTCGGTCCTGTGTCTGCGAGGGCTCGTGCCCAGTCTGCTCAATCGTCGGCAAGAGCAGAGCTGGCCGTGGCAGCGCTGCCACCACAAACGGCGGCAGCCTTGAGGCTGGTTCCAGCACAGGTGGCTGTCTCGGCACTGCCGGCATACAACCAACAGCATAATACGGTTAGACAACACGTAACCTCTCGGACAGACACAAAAAGCAGCAGGACGTGTATCTTATGATGAAGGCTCTACAGATGCAGATGACTCGTGGCATCAACAGTGTCAACTGTCGGCCGGTTCAAAGTTGTGGTTGGTGAATCATCAGAGTTGACCAGGGGGAGAGGGGCAGGGAGGAAGTTAATGCACGGCCGAGCAGTTAGCTCTCTCTCGCTGGGAGTGTGAAGTGTTACATGCGAATAAACGATTCCAGAAATTTATTGCCAAGCAACTTGGGAGGGCGCTTCATCAGTAGGGCTCACTCATTAGTAGTGCGCCGAGATAAGGTCGATGGGGCAAGTACCTTATCCTCCAACAAACTTATGGAAGCTGATGTCATATCAACGAAGTCAAGTGGTAGCATTAGTTTGATTCCGATCTACGAGTCCAACTCTTTGAAAGATACATCAATCGCTCCCAATTAACTGCACAAAAAACTTAAGGTAAATTCTTTAGAAACGAACTACAACCAGCTATTACGAAAACGGTAAGCTCGGTCGGCTGTTAGCCCTAAACTTAGCTGTCACCACACGTCTCCAAAGGCAGGGCCTACCAGAGACTCCCTCATCAGCTTGAAGACAAGCCTCACTGGTGAACTCGCTTCATCATGCTGCTCCCTTCGCATGGTTGCGCGACGGCTAGTCGCTTGAGGAGCGAGCATTACAACTGCAAGCAGGGGTGGTCAATGCAGATGCTCCGTGCAGGAAAGCGAGGGTGTGGCTTCGAGATTAACCTTGCCACTGAACAGAGCAGCTCGGACTCGACAAGTCTGACAGAGATGCAGAAGCATTCAGCACTCCGTCGACGAACGACAAGCTGATGAAGGCAGCAGCAGCTAGAATGACACTCGGAGGAAGGATTCCTTACCATGCAGAGGCATCGACATTCGAGGTAAGAGATTAAATGCCTTTAGCAGACATCATAAAGCTTGCTGCTACCATCAGAAGAGAGCTGATTATTTTTCGTCCGTCCAACAAGCTTGCTAGAATTGCGATAAGCTATTGAAATCAATTGAATTTCATCCAGAACCGCCAAAAAAAGTATTGCTCCTCAGCTAAAGCACAGCCTTTTAGGCGCACGTGGGTCAAAATACTAGGAAATGTGAATTAGATATTAAACATGCGACTTTAATGGAGCAATTCCAGTCAGCGAATGACACTGGAAGGATGTTTTAGTTATCCAGTGACGACTCTAGGTGATTTCTTGAGACCAAAATATCTTTATCAGTCAGTGGTTGTGTCATCGAGATATAATAGTAATATATATATATATTTATATTTATATTTATATTTAGATATATATATATTAAGAAAGAGAGAGAGTGTTGTTCAGAGATATTGAGAGGGTGCTTGGCAGAAAAGGAGAGGATGAGAGACCAAGGAAGAAAGAAAGAGCTTTGAAGAGGGCGAGGGCTTTAGTGAGAGCTGAGTAACTGCTTCGGGCTTGCTTGAGTGCTAATGAGAGGGAGTAAGCACTAGGAAGAGATAAAAAGATTGTAAGAGGGAGAGAGAGAAAATGAGAGAGAGAGAGAGGTAGAGTTCTAGTGAGCGACAGGATAGTATGCTATGGAGTAAGACAAAGCGAGAGAGACAGAGGTTTTGTGAGAGAGAGAGAGAGAGAGAGAGAGAAAGAGATATAGAGACAGAGACAGAGAGAGAGAGAGAGAGACACACACACAGAGAGAGAGAGAGAGAGAGAGAGAGAGAGAGAGAGAAAGAGAGAGAGAGAGAGACATAGTGAGACAGGTGGATAGAGAGACAGAGGGACAGAGGGAGACAGCAAGAGATATATTGCTAGTGTGTTAAGGAAACAGAAAAAAGCGATAGCAATAGAGAGAGATTGAGAGAGAGAGAGTGCAAAGGTGAGATAGATTGGGCGAGAGAGTTGCGGAGAGAGACACGGAAAGACAGAGCTGGATGCAGAGAGAGAGGGAGAGAGACAGGTGAAGAGCGAGAGAGAGAGAGAGAGAGAGAGAGGGAGAGTTGAAGGGAGAGAGAGAGCGAGAGGAAGAAATGAAAGGAGAGAAACAGACAGACAGACAATGAGAGAGAAAACCGCACAAAGAGTCAGAGAGAGACAGTGTAAAGCTGAGAAGAGCGAAAGAGACAAAAAGAGGGATAAAAACAGAGATCGGCTGAGAGAAGGAGGTAGAGAGTGGAAGGGTTTAGTGAGAGATCGAGAGATCGTAGGTAGCATGCTCAAGAAACACCAAGAATAACCTGATTAGGCACGACCTGCAAAGAGACAGAATGCAAGTAAGTACAGTGAGGTTTTGCACTTGAAAACATTCACGAAACCGGACAAATGTGAGCCTGTCTTTGCAGCAAGCCAACAGGCCTTCTGGTATCTTGCATATGGCTACATGATTTGCTCTAGCCCTAGAGGAACTCAGAGATAGACAGATTTGGAGACAAAAAGAGACGGGGGGCATGAGGTGAGAAAAAGAGAGCTCAAAAGAGAGATGGAGAAAATTCAATAGAGAACCAAAGCTAGAGAGACAGAAAAAACTAGAGAGAGAGAAAGAGAGAGAAAGACAGACCTGAAGAGCACGGACAAGAGCAAGGAACGGAACTTGATATTTAGAGAATAAGAAACAAATAGCTAGGGAGAGAGACGTGGAAGTAGGAAAAGACAGGTGGAAGTAAGGAGAGAGGTAGGCAATGAATGGGAGAGAGAGAGAGAGAGAGGGAGAGAGAGAGAGTAGATTAGTCTGAGAAGGCACGGTAGGGAGCAGAGAGCTAGGGCAAATGAGATAGAACAAATGAGAGGGAACAAGAGCTAGGGAAGAGAAAAGAAGAGTGCGAGACAAAGAGAGAGAGAGAGACAGAGTGAATGAGTAAGACAGAGAGAGAGCTATAACGAGTGACAAGTAGATAGAAAGATAGAGCCAGTGGTAAAGGGGGAGAGTGGGAGAGAGTTGGGGAAAGAGGGAGAGAGGGAGAGAGAGAGAGAGAGCTAGGAAAGTAATGGAGATCTAGCGTGAGAAAGAAATAGTGCGGGAGAGACCTTGCGAGAGCCAGGTAGTGAGATTTGGGAGAGAGAGCTAGCAAGGGTGAGAGCAAAAGAGACTATGTAGGGAGAGACAGGGCAAAGAATATAAAACCAACGGTAGAGAAAGGGAGAGCTACTGAGCGAGAGACGTTGTGAAAGAGAGAGTGCTAGAGACAAAGAAAAAGATATCTAGGAAGAGAGAAAAAGAGGTAGAGAGACCAAGAGAGTTCGGCTAAGAGAGAGTGGGAGGTGGAGGAAGACAGACAGATAAGGAGGGACTGTGAGCTAAGGGGAGAAAGTGAGAGAGTAAGATATAAACAACGCTAGGCAGAATTATAGCTAAAGAGAGAGAGAGAGAACTTTGGCGAGAAACACAAAGCTGGAATAAAGAAGGATATCTGTGGAAAGAGTGAGACCAAGGAAGAGTGATGGAGACATACCTAAGATAGAGAGCTTAATTGAGAGAGAAATCTTGGAAGAGTGATTAAAAGCTAACGATTGACCAAATAGGCCTCATAGCTAGAGATCGAGGGCTGGCGTTTCACAGCTAGGGATAGAGTGCTAGGACTACCCAGCCAGGGATTAGGAGCTGGGGCTACACAGCTAGCGATTGTGATATGTTGCCAAATAGCTAGCGATCGTGAGGGGCTGGGTTATTAGCTAGGTATACAGAGCTATAGCTAGACACCTAGGAATAGATATCCTGCACTATGCACCAAGGGATGCGTATGTGTAGCTGTGTGGCAGTAGATTTATACGCCTAGCTGTGTAGCAGTAAATCTCTACACCTAGCTGTGTAGCAGCAGATTTCCACCCCATGCTAACCACAGTTATCCCTTGCTGTGTGGCGCCAGATCTTCAACTCTGGTTGTGTGGCACCAGATCTCCATCCCTGGCTGTGTGGCCCCTGATCTCCATTCCTGGCTGTTTGGTGCTAGATCTCTATTCCTGGCTCTAAACAGCTAGATCACTAGATATGGCTCTACACAGCTAGGCGAAGAGACGTATCACTGCTCAGCTAGGTGAAGAGATGTGCCACTACACAACTAGGCCAAGAGCTGTGGTACTACACAGCTAGGCAAAGTCATCTGGCACTACACTGCTAGGAGTACACATCTGGCACTACACAGCTAGAAGTAGATCTGATTCTTCTAAGCTATGCATATAAACCTGATCATTACACAGCCAGGCATAGAGAGCTTGCCCTAAACAGCTAGGCATAGAGAGCGCATCCTACACAGCCAAGCATAGAGAGCTGGCCATCAACAGCCAGGTATGAAGAGCAGGCCCAAAGCAGACAGATATCGAAAGGTTGCCTGACCCAGCCAATGCCTAAATATCTTGGGTTACACAGCACCGTGTAAAGATCTTGGGCTACACAGTCAGGCTTAGAGGTCTGTGGCCACACAGCTAGATATAGAGATCTAAGCCTACATAGCTAGGCTTGGGAAGCATTGCCCTACACAGCTAGGCATACAAAGTTGTAACTTGGACAGCCAGACATAGAGAGTTTGCCCTACGCAGCAGAGCAAAGAGAGCTGGCCCTACACAGCCAGGCATCGAGGGCAGTTCGAACAGCTAGCCATCAAGTGATCGTGCTACACAGCAGGGCATCATGGGCTGGCACTACACAGCTAGGCTAAGGGATCTAGGGCTACACAGGCAATAGCAAACGTGGGATAGAAAGCTTTGGGTGTAGCTAAAGATGAGTAGATAGCTTAAAGCTACACAGCAAATCATGACAATCACCACAGTTATTCAGTCCACTTGAGTAGATGGAAACTGAAAGTTAAAACCCATCCCAGCAGTAATGCATTCAAGAACCACTGCCACTCTTGAAAACTACCACATATCTCTACATGGAAAGAATTTTCGAAAACATAGAAAAAACGAAGCTAGTAAGTGTCGTCTCAAGCTATAAATCTGTAGCTAAAATACATGATTCGGGTTTCGAGATTAAGCTGTTGAAGTGCAATCACGAGAGGTTGATTTAGCTTACCACAATACAGAACGATTGACAAAATAGCCTGCCTTTACCTTAATCTGTTTTTGTCTTACGGTGGGTTGTGCATCACTGCAGTACTTTGAGGGAAGCACACATTGCAAGGTATTAAAGCAGAAGTCACTCTCTCTAATACGGCAGTCAAGCTTGAGAAAGCCTAGCATAATCGCATAAGGCTGGAGTTACAAGCCTGCCGTCAAGGCTAATCAGTATTGCTCTTGTGAAAGGGCGGCCACAAATGAAGACTCTATGCGAAGATGAGGGTCACGTCAAGCGCAGGGCAACAGTTTCCGGTGACTGGACCTGCCTGATTACGAGCAGGTTGGTACAAAAAAGGGCAATGGTCACATAAGCTGTTGAATCAACTAAACAAGTTGCCTAGCCTTGAAGAGGTGGCCTCTTTGCCATATGGTCAGCTGTAGAAAGATGAACCTCTGCGTGTCTTCCATGGTCTGTGATGTAATACCAAGCAACTTGGGAGGGCATGTCGTCAGCAGTGCTCTCTCGTCAGCAGTGGCCAAGACATGGTCAATGAGGTTGGAATGGCTAGTACTTTCTCTTCCACCTTACTTGCTTGACCCACAAACGTTTACCTGTAACTCCAGTGGCCACTAATCCTGCTTGTCAGAGAAGCATGCTGTGCTTTGGTTGCATGCAAGGTTGCAGGTCGATTGTTCTTATGGCTGAGTTCTTCAAGGGTCACGTACATCCATAAATCACGACTATTTTAGTACGGGCTTTCAGGAAACCACGACGCAGACTTAAGGTTACGTTATGCGTGCTTGCATCACGAGACTTGAGTAGGCTCACTCTGTAGCTTGTTTGAAGATGATACCGTCTCTATGATGTCAAGTGGCAGCCAAAGTCTTGATCCTGTCTACGAGGTCAACACTTTGAAAGATACATCGAAGGCCCCTAACCCAGCATCAATTAAACTTCCGGTTTATTATCGGGAAACGATTGGCAACCTGCTATTCGAGGACATAGAAAGCTGTATTGATTTTATGTCTTTAACTCTTCTATGTCTACACGTCTCCAAAGATGGAGCCAGCCGGAAACTGCCTCTTCAGCTCTCGGAGCAGCCTCGCTGATGATCTTGTTCCTGTATGCTTCTCCATTGGCTTTGTCGCATGATGGCTGCTCACTCAATGAGCTAGCATCACAACCGTAAGCAGCATAGGCCGATGCAGCAGTGCCGTGCACGGAAGCGAATGATGCGGCTTCACGAAGAACCTTGCCACCTCTAAACTTAGCTCCACCGACTCGAAGAGTCAGGCCGAAATGCAGAAGCAATCTGCA
>WPIO01000338.1:0-80532 GCA_009760855.2 Cristatella mucedo | reverse complement strand
TTAAAAGTTCTACCACAAACCATAAAAATCCTAACCTTTATCTATCTACGTCAGCCAATTAAGTGGACATTAACAAAAATACGATGAGCTAGTTGCACGGCGAATATAGCGACCGGGCATTTCAGCTGCTTAGAAGCGTGGTAGAACTCGCATGAAACCTAGAAATTCATTCATCGCTGCAGACCAGGTAAGAAAACGAGGATATTAAAATCCATCTTTCAGGAAGCCTACTATCAGGATCTTCGCAGCCGTCCAGAAAGAAATCAATTAGCAAGAAAATAATAGTTTAAAATGGTTGTTAAGGATATGCCTCAGTCAGCAACAGGATATGTAATTTGCTTTTTCGCTAGAGCTGTGAAAATGGATTCCGCAGGCCAAAGGACCTGCAGAACAAAAGCATCTGTAGTCGATGGTCGTTTAGCTTCGGAATAGAGTAGCTAAGTAAATGTCAGCCTCAAGAGCAAGAGGGCCCATTTCTTATCCTATCCCTCGACTTACGAAACAGATAGGGAACAGAAAACCTGCCGTAATTCGAATTTTCCATGTCACGAATGGCAGATGATACTTTTTAGTAGGATAAGTTCTGACGTTGTCACACGTAGTTCCTTTCTTGCTGTTTATGGCCTTGTCAATTTCTTCTGGCCGCGCTCGGATTTTGAAAACTTCCTTGAAAATAAATTGATTTTCGATATTTTTGTGACCGCGTCCAAGCTCGCACCACCAAATTTTCATAAGTTGAGCCGTCGTAAGTCGATGGCTCAACTGTACACGTTGCAAAATTTTCAGCACTCAGGTATTTTCAGTCTCAAGACTCTGAATATTCTGTACAAGTCGGTAATAGACAATCAGTATGCAAGGTTTAGTGACGATCATTCAATCAAACATGCAAAAGAACACACGTATTAGGCTTAGGCCAGAATATTAGAGAAAGCTTTAAGGCAGTCATGGCCACTGGTATAATCCGATATGGTATATATGAATAGAACATGTGGTTAGTAACAGCCACTCAATCCTGCGCAGGAACGAGAGCGAACAGAAAAAGATAATTTGAATTTAGGCAAAAAGAAAGCTAAGTGATACAGAAGGTCCAATGGCTGAGACTTGGCAAGACAACTCTATTGTATCCTAGTGAGGTCCATGCTGGCATTTCCGGCTATGCAGCAGTGGATTTTCACCCGGCATAGCATTGCAGGAACCCAGACGGCGATACATTGTACTGCTAAGCAACACGTCACAAGAAACAAGAGGCGAACAGCTTTTTTTGCCTCTTCAGGCAAGCATTTCCATTAAATTGCAATTTTTCGGTCTGCATGTAAGCAAACTCATGTTTTTTCAAGGATCAGTGAGCTTAAAAAATAGATACAAATAATGAAGGTTAAAATCTGTTATGGGTAATGAACAAATAATGAAGGTTAATATCTCTTATGGGTAAATCATTAGTCCCCCTTGCAATAGGGAATCGGCAGGCAATTAAGGATTTCCTATCACAAGGGCTAGAGCCCACTATCTGAGACGTGAAGACCAAGTACCATGTTGCTGAGCTACATGTATGGGGCCGGCCATCCCTGCTTGGTGGTGCAGCTGTGTGTCGTAGGTATACAGGCTAGGTGATCCGGCATGCTCCATTGCCAATGCTGACAGTCTGAACGGAGATCGCTTGTCGAATTAGCTCAAATGACAAACTAAAGACAATGCACACGTACGGCTAGAGTAAACGTGGTCGTCTGAAGCATTGTGAGGTGAAAGATGTGTGAGGCTGCAGTTGGCCGGCAGGAGGATCCATTTATTTCGCCATATGTATATAGTTATATGCATTGCCATGCTAAAGCCAGATGCTAAAGTTTAGCGATCAAGCTCCCTAATCATGCAAACAGCTTACTGCCCCACCAGACAAAGCATCCTACCACCTGCTTTTCGGAATCTAACTATTTACGCATACCACGTAAAAAGCTTCAACCATTTGGAGACAGTGCTTCTAGTCGATATGCTCCCAAAGCCTGGAACTCACTCCCGATTTCATTCGCGACATCCTCTGACTTGACCACACGTAAAGAGAAATTAAAAACGCATCTATTTAAGAAAGCATTTAGTGGGTCCCTGTGATTTGTTCTTTTTGTGCTTATGCTTGCTGACAACGTTGCATTCTTCCACTAACCACATTTGCATGCTCACCCTGTGCATGTCAACCCTAACCATGTTATTCATGCTGTTTATCAAGCGTGATACCACTCACAATTCGATCGCGTTTCCTTTGTAGCAAATGTAAAAAGCCAAGAAAGAGGTTGAGTTCTCTGAGGGTGATTTATCAATGCATTATTATTATTATTATTATCCGAAAGGATGGCACCAGGAAGAAGCACGGGGGTCGCAGGGGAGCGAGCGACAAGGCTCTTAGCATCGACCGAGAGAGAGAGAGTCCAGAGCCTGAAATAAGTAACCTGCTGGAGTCAAAACTTTGTCGGCATTAAACCTAGCGTTCAGACCACATTTAACTTACCTGCGACGGTGTTGCATATGATGCATGGGTGTGCCATCGGTGGTGTATCGTTGACCCAACACTCGGCAGTAGCAGCACCAGTTCCCCACAGGCATGGCAAGGTAGCCGCAGCCCTTGGAGTGCTACCTTCGCTCTGCTCGCTTCAAGTGTCGCCCGGAGGCGACTTTCTAGACGCACACTCCCACGTGAGCACGCCAGTTGCCTGGCGATTGTCTGTCTGAGTAGTGAATGCGTTGTATGCATGCCGTCCCTGGAGGCTGGGATGCTTGGGAAGCAGCAGCTGCTGCTGGGACCAGGGATCACTGCTTCCGGTAGCTGTAAAAACCGTACAGCAGATTAACCAACTGTCTTGTGCTACTGTGACTGGGGCTACCGTTCAGGCTGTCCAATGGAGTTGCAACTGTGTAGAGGTTTCTCTTAAGGCTCTGTACAGACCACATATAATGTACAGTGTCATTAACCACCAAGCCTAACCAACGATGCCCTAAATCATCACGGTAAAGTGGCTAATAGCATGCATGGTTTTGATATTTTGATTTAGTCAATCGTGTAATGAGATTGTCTTACACAAGTCAAGTCGTTCACAAATTCACCTCACTTTCTTCAATTGCCTCCTGGTCAATGACCTAGATATACATTTGACAGGTAGAGAAAACCTGCGTTGGAAGAAATGAGGATGATGAGATCAGGGAGGTAATATCAGCCTATTTTCAGCTTCATAACATTGCTAAAATTAGGGCTTGTTTAGATAAGGATACCACATCTAAGTTGGTCCATGCATTCGTGACATTCCGTCTCGACTTCTGCAACTCACTGCTCGCTGACCTACCGGCATGTCGATGAATCGATTGCAGCTGGTGCAAAACTCGGCAGCTAGGCTTGTCTGTCGTGAGCGTCGCAGTTGCCACATTACGGCACTTCTCGCCGACCAGCACTGGCTACAAGTCAAGCAACGGATTGACTTCAAGGTTTTGTCGCTCACTTTTAGGTCATTCATTCTATGGCTCCAGGCTATCTCTCAGATATACTCCCCCATCAGGCCAAGCATCGTACTACCCGCTTTTTCGGAATCCAACAGTCTACAAATACCTCGTACAAACCTCAAATCCTTTGGAGACGGTGCATTTAGTTCGTATGCTCCCAAAGCCTGGAACTCCCTCCCGACCTGTGTCAGCACATTCCCTGACCTGACCACATTTAAACAGAATTTAAAAACACACCTATTTAGGAGAGCATTTAGTGGGTTCCTGTGATTCGTCCTTGATGTACTTATAGGTGCTGACACTGTGCGTGCTGCCACTAACCACATTTGCATTCTGACCTGTGCATGTCACCCCTGAACATGTTATTCATTTTGCTTGTTTATCAAGCATGATTTTACTTACCATTGAATGGCGTTTCTCTTTGCAGCAAATGTAAAGCGCCTAGAGAGAGATTGAGTTCTCTGAGGGCGCTTTATCAAGTGCATAATTATTGTTATCATTAATGTCAGTGTTATCGTTGCACTTTGGTAGGAGTAACCGTCTTGGTGCAGCTAAGGCAATGATATCAACGTCGCTAGGGAGTGCTACTGACTGCTATAGAGACTGTAAAACTGAGTAAGTTTCTGTCAGCGGTTGAATATCACCATCACTGGGCTGCTGGTGAGGCTGCTCAATGAAGTTTCGAATCATAGACATATGCTCTCTAAAGCACTTTACATGATATTATCATGCTTCCTTTGCAGTATATGTAAAATGCCTAGAAAAATGTTACGTTCTTGTAGGGTGCTATATAATGCATTATTATTATTACTAACTACCGATTATTATTCTTATTTTCTTTTAACCAGTGAGGCACCAAGGTGTACAGGATCAAAAGCTGCAGTGAGCCTGCTAAGAGACCATATACTTAAGATTTCGATTTCGCCGACCACTTAAAAATTGGTCCATCCATTTGAGACATCCCGTCTCG
Source organism: Cristatella mucedo (assembly GCA_009760855.2). Taxonomy (NCBI): domain Eukaryota; kingdom Metazoa; phylum Bryozoa; class Phylactolaemata; family Cristatellidae; genus Cristatella; species Cristatella mucedo. The sequence continues at coordinate 76,082 of WPIO01000338.1, read as the reverse complement.
ACTTCTGTAAGTTTCTGCTTGCTGGTCTACCGGCCTCTGCAACCAGGCTCTGCAGCTCTGCAGTTGGTGCGATTCTCTGAAGCCACGTTAATCTGTGGCGAGTTTCGAAACGGCTAAATCACACCACTTCTCACCAGCCTGCAGTGACTCATAATCAATCAGCGCATCGACTTCAACGTTCTCTTACTCGCTTTTAGGTCCCTCATTCTCTGGCTTCAGCCTGCCTATCATATCTACTTCCCCATCAGGCAAGGCATCATACAATCATATCATACCTCTTTTCTGACTCGAATCATGTACCCATACCTCATACAAAATTTAAAACTGTTGGAGACTGTTCCTTTTGTTCCTATGCTCCCAAATCTTGACACTCACTATCGCATCATCTCACAATGTCTCCTGACATGACATTATTAAAAACAGGCTTACAACACACCTATTTATTACAGCATTTAGTGGGTCTTTGTGGTTCATTCTTCGTTTGAATGTACCTGCTTGCACTATAACTGCTGCTTTCGGATGTAACTGCCGAACATTTTTATTGCGTTCTATGCAGCATCTGTATGCAAAGTGCCAAGAAAGACAGACAGAGAGACAGATGCGTCTCTCTATGAGGGTACTATATAAATGTATTACTATTAACGTTATATTAATCAATAAGTAATATAAAAATACATCGACTCATTATATAGCTCTGCTGTGTTGCTAAAAGTAGGTAGACTTTGCTGTTATCGTCTAGTGCAAGCTCTGCTGGCAAGCATACAACAGAAGATAGGTTGGCAGAGCGGTTACAAAGGTTTAGCTTTCCCCTTTCTGAGCTGCCTTGGTTTTCAAACTACTATTAAGCTGATTTTTTGTCGTTTAAGTTGAGAAAGTCTGCTACCATTAACAATTTGGAGTTAGCAATCCGTTTAGCATGTTGAAAGACTAATGTAATAATATTAATAATAATACTGCATGTGATAAAGCGCCCTCAGAGAACTCAATCTCTCTCTGGGCGCTTTACATTTGCTGCTATGGGAAATGCCATTGAATGGTGAGTAAAATCATGCTTGATAAACAAACAAAATGAATAACATAGTTAGGGGTGACATGCACAGGGTCAGAATTCAAATATGGTTAGTGGCAGCATGCACAGTGTCAGCACCTATAAGCACATCAAGGACGAATCACAGGAACCCACTAAATGCTGTCCTAAATAGGTGTGTTTTTAAATTCTGTTTAAATGTGGTCAGGTCAGGGAATGTGCTGACACAGGTCGGGAGGGAGTTCCAGGCTTTGGGAGCATACGAACTTAATGCACCGTCTCCAAAGGATTTGAGGTTTGTACGAGGTATTTGTAGACTGTTGGATTCCGAAAAAGCGGGTAGTACGATGCTTGGCCTGATGGGGGAGTATATCTGAGAGATAGCCTGGAGCCAAAGAATGAAGTGACCTAAAAGTGAACGACAAAACCTTGAAGTCAATCCGTTGCTTGACTGGTAGCCAGTGCTGGTCGGCGAGAAGTGCAGTAATGTGGCAACTGCGACGCTCACGACAGACAAGCCTAGCTGCCGAGTTTTGCACCAGCTGCAATCGATTCATCGACATGCCGGTAGGCCAGCGGGCAGTGAGTTGCAGAAGTCGAGACGGAATGTCACGAATGCATGGACCAACTTGGATGTGGTATCCTTATCTAAACAAGCCCTAATTTTAGCAATGTTATGAAGCTGACAATGGGCAGATTTGACTGTGGAGCTGATGTGGTCGTCTAACGAGAGGTCGCTTTGGAATATGACACCTAGATTTCGAGCTGATTCACCTGGAGATATGCTGGCAGAGCAAATATTGAGCGTCAGCCTTTCCAATCTCTGAATCACACTGGGTTTTCCCATAACTAGTAAGTTAGTTGTATCGTCATTTAGTTTTAGATAATTGGCTGCCATCCACGTGTGGATGTCATCAATACATGCAGCAAGTGAGTTGAGACAATTTGAGGTGCTCGAAGGCTAGGAGGGATCAAAGCAAAGGTACAACTGAGTGTCATCCACATAGAAGTGAAAGCCTAGATTGTGCTTGGCAATCGCATCAGCAAGAGGGAGAGTATAAACCGTGAATAGAACCGGACCTAGCACGGAGCCCTGAGGTACGAACTATTTCCGAATTACCTCAGATGATCTTTGTCCATTCACGTCAATACTCTGGAGTTTCCCACTGAGATAGGACCTGGACAACTGAAGAGCAATGACTTCGTCCAGGTTGAGGTCTGGATTAGATCAATTATGAACAGATTTCGAAATCATCTCTAAGCTGTAATTCTGTGCTCTTTGAAGTTCCATATTACTTGACATCACATTGATGAAGCAGCTCAAAACCAACTTGTTCCTACCATCATATGCTGTATCCACTGGAATTCTCGTTAAGTGCTTATAGGTGGACGTTATTCATGCGGCCGATTGCCAATTGATATGCTACTTTAGATGCATACATTGAGTTCATTGAAAAGATCTATTTCATACTGGTACTTTGCAAATTATGACGTTGATTTTGCTTGTATCTGTCCTCTAAACCGTAAAAGCGCCCAAGAACTATGACTTAGGACATTTCTTCTTGTTTTACTTCTTGATCTTAGTTGAGGCAATCAGTCACACTGCTTGTTTTTAACGCTGTAAGTCATGTGACTACCATTTCCTACTTGTTTTTTAAGGTAGATTTTCAGTAATGGAGCTTGAGGATGTAGCTGCATACCTGGAAGGACATCGTAATTGAAATCTGTATCGCGTGGAATTGATCACGAGCTGGGCTTGACTAAACATGTTCTATGTTCTATGTACATCTATGTTCTTGAGAATATCTTACCTTGAACTCCGATCAAAGCCTAGGTGGCAGCCCTGGTTTGGGCCTAAACAATTATCACAGGCATTTTGTAGTGACAAAGAATGTGTCAATCAAGTCAAACTATGTTGCTTGGTTTGCAAAATATATATAGCTAATTGATTTACTCTCTTTTGATTTTGTATCTTTTCTGATTTCATTCCCCGTTCTAATAAAAGGTCAAGCGCTTTTACCGCTAAGCTCCGATGTATCTACCTGTCAGCTAACAGTAATTTAACCGCGGTCGTGTTTCTTTTTCACTGCTGGACAGGAGACAGCAGCAGCTTTACTAACTGTGGCAACAGCAGCTGCCTGGCACCTTCGTCCAATTGATCAAACAAGCAATGCCAAGTAAGTAATGTGAGGCACCCAGACAGAGACTGGGTTATCTGAGGGCTCTTTATCAAGTGTATTATTATTAATAATCGTCGTATATCCATAGCTAAGCAGCCTCTATTTTTTATCGTATGGGTAAGAAGCACAGTGTGTGCACACGAGAATACCACCGTGTATCTAACTATTTAGAAACCACTTCATGGTCAGAGGTAACTTCGGTATATGCAATAAAGGATTGTTGACGGTAGAGCGTTAACAGTTAATTTCGAGAATCGTGTTAACCACTCCAAAGCACCGGATGTGAATGCTGCTTTGCATTTTACTTGCATCAAGCTTGCATCCGTAGCCTTGCATAGTGTTGCTCATGATCCCCGCCCCTCCAAAGATTGATGAGCCATCTATAGAAGAGAGCCGCAAGTCAGGCAGACTGGAAGTCAATTTTAGTACCTTGTCGTCAATCTTTTATGTGATGCGATTGCTTGATTCGCTGTGATTTTCTTCTTTTAGGTAAGGAGGCCAAATCTGCTGCCTACTGCCCTGTGCCAGCAGCGACCTACCAGCGCCGTTGCCAGGACCTAAGAAGAGGTTATCGGAAGGTAAGCTTCAATTCCTGACAAAGGAATAGTCATTCGACACTTTTCTATCAGCCAGTGCTTTATCGTGTACTTACTTTCGTGTGAACCTATTAGTATGCTTGGGTACATGTGGGTGAGTGCAGAGTCATCAGTGTGCCAACAACTACTAGTTTACTGACCAATCTTTATATTTGCAGATACGGTTATGTTCATTCCATGAAATGGTCTGGGTTCATAGCATGTTATGTGTTGGCTGAATCCGCTTCACAGCCATTGTGCCGGACGATATAACCTTGACCTGCAGTGTATCACTGACTGAGTCAGAAGACCGGCTATTCTTGGAGCTGCAGACTACAGATGATTGGCTGTACCTAGGTCAATAGACCCCTGTCAAGGCCACATCAGCTACAGCTGATCAGGACTGATCGGAGCATGATCCGGAAGAAAAGCCAGATTAATATGCGTGATGGCTGGCTCAGCCAATAGTATTCACTCAGGACTAGTAGATATTGGACCCACTTGTTGTTTGTTCTTTGTCCGTATTTGAATACGGTCCACGTTCTGTTTGTCGGCTGCGTTAATAAATCATAGTAATTTTCTCGACCATTGACTGGTGAATGGCTTCACGGCAGCACTGCAACTCACATTATGTACTGCCCGAAAATAATCTAGGATCCGAAATTCAACTTTTCTAAAATCATAGTTTCAGACAGACCAGTTTATCTTTTATATACAGGTGTAAAAATTCTTACTCATAAAGGTAGGTATGTGCCTGTATCTAAACGGTATGTAGAAGTATTTGCAGATATTGATATGTTCATACCATGCATCAGTGTATACCCATATTCCAGTGTGTTTTGGCTCTCTGTTTGTGTAAATAAATATATAAATATAATTCATTTAAATAGCGCCCCAAGAGAACTTAATCTCTATTCAGGCGCTTCACATATGCCTCGGGGCTCGAGCCCACGACCTCAGTTAGACCTTGGTCTCGGCGAGCACCTCAACCGCTCGACAAAACGAGCTCGGCACATTGATGTCATCAATACTATCAGTAGCTTTAATAGAACGGCTGAATCGCTTTCTTTCTGTTCCCATTACGGGAACAAACTACCGTCTGCCTTGGGAGTTGGAGCCGGTGGCTTTAAGACCAAGTGTAGGTGCGTTTGAGTGTGCATGGAGGGCGAATTCAATTGTGCAACCATAACGTTTGACTTAGTTCTACCAGCGTTTCATTTTGAGCTAATCCAGCTCACGAGACAGCGATATTTCATGCTGTCGATATATGGTTTTACCGATGAAGTATAAGAAACAAATTCCCAGATCTTGTTATTACTTAGCGTGCTAACCTATACTGGTGGCAAATACGCCAGTCAGGTAGATTCGCTCTTATGCAAAAAGGCCTCAGTGCAGGGCCGAAGTGGCTGTGGCTGCTACTCCGTTTGGATATTAGGATTAGTTTCTTCTATCCTAATGCTACAGTTGGGTATTGCATGTAAAAATATTTATAATGCTTTCGATAGGTAGCGGTTTTGTGTAATTCAGCCCATAACGATAGTTTACGATCTCCCTTATATGGCCAGCGAAAGAGACGTCCTGCTTCTGTGTTGTCTCTTCTGGTGAAGCACATTCCACCACAGTTGATAGAATTCTCCTTCAAGGTCGGCTACCGATATAGGCCGATCACAGAGCACTACCGATCTTGTAATATGCTCTTTAGTCTTTCTATGGACTCTAGATCACGTGAGTGACTGGCCACTAATTAAGCAACATCAGATTTGTCAAGAAAAGTACTGGTCTGTCTAGCCGGTACGTTCAGGTTTGCTAGCTTTCTGCCAAATTATGGTCTGAGTATATGCAGGCCGGTACCGCTCCTTTCGTAAACAGCTGTCAGGAGCATCACCTGTGGTGCAAAGCCGTGGTCCGCCTGTGGTGTGGTTTGGACAGGCCATTAACCACAGTCAAAACACAGGCGAAAACAGCCGTGGGCGAGGAGGGCGATTCAGTGGGGAGAGAGGGGCGAGTGAAGTCGTGCTCCCTCTGCTCTGTAGTAGAATAAACTGTTTGTACTGGTTCTGAGCGGGCGTTCTTCGTGCAAGGCGCATCGAAGCACATAGTCACATTTATCACTGTCCACCAGCCCTTCATCGACTGCAAAAGCTCCGCCGGTTAAATACAAGGGCATGAGAGCGGCAATATTGTCATCTTTAACCTTGCTCGTCTTGGCCACCGAGTCCAGCCGACGTACCCACGCGACAAAGTCCGTTTTGCCGTCATAAGGTTCGATTTGCCTAGCATTACCATTGATGTCATCGAATCCATCCCACGAAATAGCTTAAGCTTCGATGCGCCTTGCATGAAGAACGCCCACACAGAACCAACACCATCAGTTAATTCTACTACAGAGCAGAGGCAGCACGACTTCACAAGAATATAAATAAACCAGCTGGATATTTGAGAATTAAATCTGCCTTGCTGAGCTTAAGTAAGGTACTTCTTAAAAGTTCGGTGCAGTACTGACACTGTTGCACATTTAGTCACCGTCTAGACTCCTATCTGAACCTCTAAATGGTTATAGGATGATATCAACATGAGACTAAGGCTAGCGGCAAATGAGACTAATGCGGGAAATGAGGCTATAGCGAGGGGGGATGTTTGACTTGTAGGGGCTCGTATGCCAGCCATTCTATTGCGACGAAGAACGAAGGCCTCACAAGCGAGTTGTTGCGTGTTGACTACGGCTGTATCGTATCCCATGCAGTCATTACTAAAGAGTGAGCATACATACTGATGTAGTAACCGTCGTGCATTCTTCTTCAGAGCACGTGGTGATTAGAGCAAACAGATTCGATAGCTTGCGAACAATAATAATGCACTTAATAAAGCGCCCTCAGATAACTTAATCTCTTTCTAGGCGCTTTACATTTGCTGCAAAGGCAAATGCATTTGAATGGTGAGTAAAAACCATGCGTGATAAGCAAACAAATTGAATAACATTGTTAGGGGGGACATGCACAGGGTTAGCATGCAAATGTGGTTAGTGGCAGCATGCCCAGTGTCAGCACGCATAAGCACATCAAGGACGAATCATGATGACCCACTAAATGCTGTCCTAAGTATGTGTGTTTTTAAGTTCCTTTTAAATGCGGTCAGGTCAGGAGTTGTTGTGACGCAAGACGTGAGGGAGTTCCATGCTTTGGGAGCATACGAACTAAATGCACGGTCTCCAAAGAATTTGAGATTTGTAGAGGGTATTTGTAGACTGATGGATTCCGAAAAGCGGGTGGCACGATGCTTGGCCTGATGAGGTAGTAGATCTGTGAGATAGGCTGAAGCCAAAGAATGAAGTGACCTACTAAAAGTGAGCAACAAAACCTTGAATTCGATGTGTTTCTTGACTGGTAGCTGGTGCAGGTCGGCAATAAGTGGTGTGATGTGGCAACTGCGAACCTCACGACAGACAAGCCTAGCTGCAGAGTTTTGCACCAGCTGCAGTCGCCTGATTGCACATGCCGGTAGGCCAGGGAGCAGTGAGTTGCAGAAGTCGAGACGGGATGTCACGAATGCATGGACCAACTTAGATGTGGTATCTTTATCTAAATAAGCCCGAATTTTAGAATAGGCCGACTCACAGGCAGAAAGTGAGTTAAGCAGCGAGGAACGCACAGGGCTCCGGCAAGGAGCTTGCCCATTGAGCGAATAAAATGTTGGATGGGGGAGATGCGGAACCATGTGAAGGCGGCGATACGCACACAGACCAGCATTGTAGCCGACTTTTGCTGCAAAACTAATGCTCTATGGAATTTCCTATCTAAGGAAGAGGTAGCCCAGAAGTTGAAGGTCTCTATGCCTGGCTAAATAAGAGATGTAATAATAATAATAATATTGCACTTGATAAAGCGCCCTCAGAGAACTTAATCTCTTTCTAGGCGCTTTACATTTGCTGCAAAGTGATACGCAATAGAATAGTAAGTAAAATCGCAAAGAATCGCTGTGGGGCGATCTAACACTAAGCAAGTAAACACGTAAAAGCAGTGATTCTCAACCTGTTGGTGGCGACCCCTCAACGGGATCGCCACCAACATAAGGAACTGTATTAAAGGGTCGTGGCGTTAGAAAGCTTAAGAACCACTGACTTGATGCGTGCGTGTTTGATTTTGGACGGTCAATATTTTCCAATGCACCTCCCATCTACAGTATGCCTGGTATCATAGATCTGCTTCTTAGCCAAGTACTATATCAGCCATGGCAGCAGGGATATAAGATTTGGTACTAAGGAATTCAAGTCGTGAGCCAAAAATTTAGGGTTTTCAGGTTTCTTTCCTATGTTATCCCAGAATTGAAGCCTAGCAGCATGCAACGGAGTTCCTATTAGCTCTAGATTATAATTTAACAAACACTATACTGTAGCGCCCTGCTGGCCTGGGTTGAATTTTAGCTCAAGCAAGAGCTGTTTGGAGGCGGGCTTGAACTCCTTTGTCCTGGAGCAGTGAGCCAGATAGGAGTCCCAGTTCGGCTAGAGAGCAAGAGCTTAAGAGTAAGCCAGGAAGCTCTGAGAACAGCAGTGGCGACTCGGCCTTTAGAATCTGTGCGATACCAGCTGAAGCGGCTGATTGATGTTGGCTGGACTGTCAACCTCCGCCTTCCCTCGTTCCAAGAAAAAATCGTCCGGAACCCATTTGCCATTCAAGCTGGACAGAGGTGTCCTTCCAGTGGCCTTGGGACGGTATTAATTCCTAACCGTAATTGGCCAAGGTGTCGGGGCCAATACCACTGAGCTCTTGCCCCATTGTCTCAGCTAAGTATTTAAAAGTCAAGCGACGCTCGCTCTTGGTCTCTGGTCTTTTGGTCTTGAATCTTTTGTCCGGCTATGCGCTTCGACGCAGTCGGACTCGTTTCTCTGAAAGCGAGGAAGGAGGGCAGGCAGTCCGCCGACGATGGACTGAACAGAACAAGACAACAATTGCGGCGCAGCTTGGTGCAGCGGCTGATGCCGAGCGTGTGCGTATCCGTTAGCTTTCAGCTTCGAGATTTACACCATCTGCTACACGCGTCCATCTACCATAGCTGCGTCAGGTGCTTCCCCAGCGCCTGCTGCTGCTCTACTTCCACCCGCTACAGCCTGATGAGAATGGCTCATTTTGGGCATATCGATTTACTAGTTCAGAAAATGTCCCTACCTCACGTTAAAACGACACTCTTTTGCTCGATCCAATTTACGCGCCTACAAGTCTAATTCAGGAGACCTACTCAAGCAAGCCGCCTCCTGCGGAATTTCTTGTCCTAGGATCCTACCTGAAATTTGACAAGTACCTGTTCGGGTGCAAAAATGAAACGTTGAAGGCTCGGCGGGGTAGGCTTGACCTGCCGCTTACCTAGCGGCGTAACCTAGCTCTGATGCCGTCCGGTGCACGCCTACGCCCAATAAGCTGGCCGCCCCGAAACGAGCGTTTCTGGCGCCGACCTGCTTACCGTAACTAAAGGATTTGAGGTGTGTACGAAAAGTGATTAAGGCCCATGGAATAGGATATCACTTCTATGCTGACGATACTCAGTTGTATTTGTCATTTAAACCGTCGGAATCTGCTGCAGCAACTGAGAAACTGGATGCTTGCCTTGCCGATATTCGATCCTGGATGTCGGAAAACTTCCTGAAATTGAATGACAATAAAACCGAACTGCTGCTCATAGGACACCCTAAGCGTGTGGCTGGATTAAAAGGCTTTGCTGTTCTAATAGGTGATGCTATTGTGCGACCTTCACCACGTGCTCGTAATTTAGGTGTCGTGTTCGACAACTGCCTCAATTTCAAAACCTTCATTCAGAAGACTGCCTCTACAGCTAGCCATCACATCTGATCCCTATCCAAGATTAGGAGCTGTCTCCCAAAGTGGCTTGTAAAAAATTTAACTAGCTCTTTAGTTCTGTCTTGGCTTGATTATTGTAATTCCCTTTTGGCTGGGCTACCAAAGAAAGCTGTTATGCCACTACAGCAGACTATGAATATGGCTGCAAGGCTGGTCTTCAAGTCCCAGCGGTTTGAGCACGTGTCACCTTTGCTGAAGGAGCTAGGATGGTTGCCGGTTGAGCAAAAGATACAGAGCAAAGTTCTTACGCTGACCCAAAAGGCCTGCCACGGCTTGACTCCTTCGTACCTAGCTGAACTGCTTCATCAGTGTCAGCCTGTTCGCGCCCACAGGTCCGGTGTGGACAATAAATTAGCTGTCCCATTCCTCCGCTTAAAGACAGTTGGCGACAGAAGCTTTAGCTCTGCATGTCCTAGACTGTGGAACTCGCTTCCACAATTCCTATGCAACGACATCTACTCTCCAACTGCCGACTATGGCACATCTTTTTCAGCGGTCCTGAGCTGCTACTTCTATGCTACTCATTACCTCAACTGCTCTCCCGACTCTGCTATGCTTCCCACTTTCTCTTTGTTGCGTGAGATGAAGTCTGTTGGCTACCGAATGCGTACCGAAAGCCGCTTAGGCTGTGAGTGCGCTATACAAAACTCTCCTGCGTAACACCCACATAGTCTTTATGACTTTGTGGAGTTACAGACGGAGATACATACGAGGTATTGGTAAACTGATGAACTCCGAAAAGCCGATGATACGATGCTCGGCCGGGTGTGGGAGTAGATCTGATAAATAGGCTAGAGCAAAAGAATGGAGTGACCTTACAGTGAGTGACGAAACCTTGAAATCGATCAGTTGCTTGACTGGGAGCCAGTGGAGGTCGGCGAGAAGTGGCAACTGTGACGCTCACGACCGACACGCCAAACTGAGGAACTTTTCACCAGCTGTAGTCACCTGATTGCACACGCAGGTAGGCCAGCAAGCAGTCAGTTACGGATTTCAAGACGGGGTGTCACAAATGCGTCGACCAACGTAGATATGGCATCCTTATCTAAACAAGCCAGAATTTTAGCAATGTTTTGTAGCAGAAAGTGAGCAGACTTGATTGAGGAGCTGCAGCGATCGCCCAACGAGAGGTCACTTTGGAACGTGAACCTAGATTTCGAGCTGATTCGACAGGTGATCTGCTGGCAGAGCAAATTTTAAGCGTCTGCCTTTCAACTTTCTGAATCAATCTTGGTTGGCCCATAACTACTAAGTTAGCTTTATCTTAGTTTTGTTGTAGAAAATTTGCTGCCATCCAGGTGCTGATGTCATCAGTACATGCAGCAAGTGAGTCGTGAGATATTAAGCTGCTCGAAGGCTGGGAGGGATCAAAGCAAAGGTGCAACTGAGTGTCATCCACATAGAAGTGATAGCCTAGATTGTGCTTGACAATCACATCAGCAAGACGGATAGCATAAACCTTGAAAAGAACCGGACCTAGAACTGAGCCCTAAGGTACCCCCTATTTCAGACGTACCTCGTATGATCTTTGTCCATTCACGTCGATACTCTGGAGTCTCCCACTGATATAGGACCTGAACCATTGCAGAGCAGTGCCAGTGATGCCCAGGCGAGAAGAGAGGAACTCTAGAAGATGGTATACTTAAGTTTGCAATCGCTATTCTCAAAAGCTGCCGGAAGATCTAGCAAAACAAGCAGAGACACTGTACCCATGTCTGCATTCCTAAGTAGGTCGTTGTACACCCTAAGCAATGCTGACTTTGTGGAGTGATTAGCTCTAAAGTCATACTGGAACTTACTCGCAAGGTTTGAAGTTTCAATATATGAGTGCAACCGGTCCGCCGTGACCCGTTCTATTGTCTGTGATATAGAAGGGATACTTGGCAGTAGTAGGTCAAATTCTCTTGGTTTAACGTCGCTTTCTTGAGAAGTGGCCTGACTACGGCTCTTTGTAAAGGTGCTGGGACATGACCTGAGACTAATGACATAATAATGATGTTAGTTATGCATGGCAGCAGCAGATCAATGGAACGTATGAGCATGACAGTGGGAATAGGGTCTAAAGGACTTGTCGTCTGGTTTGATTGGGATACGAACTTCAGGACGAGATCACTGGTGACCTGCTTAAGTGTACACATTGAGGTGCAGCCGGGAATGTCGACTATGGCTGATTGAGCTCGTGCCTTCTTTGCTATAAGAGCTAGGATGGATGCCGGTTGAACAAAGGATACGGAGCAAAGTTGTGACTCTGACCCACAAGGCCCGCCACGGCTTGGCTCCTTCGTACCTAGCTGAACTGTTTCACTATGTTCAGCCCGTTCGTGCTCTCAGGTCCTGTGGGGACAATAATTTAGCTGTTCCATTCCTCTGCTTAAAGACCGTTGGCAACTGAAGCTTTAGCTCTGAACGTCCTAGACTGCTGAACTCGATTCCGCGATTGAATCTTATGCAACGACAACTAATCTCCTGCTGCCGACTATGGCTCATTCCATCTAGCGGTCGAAAGCTGCTACTTCCATGCTGCTCACAACCTCAACTGCTCTCCCGACTCTGCTATGCTGTTCACTTTCTCTTTGTTAAGTGAGACGAAGTCTGTTGGTGACCGAATGCGTATCGAAAGCCGCATAGGCCGTGAGCGGGCTATTGAAAACTCTCCTGCGTAACACCCATATAGTTCTTATGGTTTCGTAAAGTTACAGGCGAGATACATTACATTACATGGCTTACGCAATCACTGAGAAGCTGCACGTCAAAACAGTGCCTACGCCTGACAATATCTACATTGGGCAGTACACAATATTAAAATAATATGATATAAGTACAAAAGTAATAATGAAATATTTCGGTTGCACCCCGGAACAGCTAAATTGCTTTCTGATCACTTAGTGCGTGCTGGGAAGGAAGCACGATCCAGTAGACTAGTGATTACGTGCACAGTTTTGGTATATATTAGTTCATGAAGGATAATTTATGCGAAAGGAGCACATGATGTGATAAGTACGCTTACTTTTTCATGTTTTACTTTTTAAGAAACATTTCCTAATGGCAAGCAAGAGCTAGAAAAGGAAGAGATGGAAGCGTGAATGGCAGAAGCCTTTGATTCGATAGCTGCTTGAGAGAGAGAGAGAGAGAGAGAGAGAGAGAGAGAGAGAGAGAGAGAGAGAGAGAGAGAGAGTCTGGCAGTGCGAGTCTGTGAGAAGTAGTATAATGAGGCAGGCGCGCGGCTTGCGGCAGACGAGCCCGACTACACCCGCTCTGAGTCATATAGCAAAGAATGAGCTTGAGTTCTATTGCCGCTCTTCCGCCGCTAGATAAGAGGGGCTGCAGCGTCAGACTAACCTTCGCCAGCAGAGCATTAAGCGAATTTCTCGTCAATATTAACAATTTTAACAGCTGCAATTTTAACACCTCCTTCAGAGGCGGACGCTGCGCTTAGCAGAAGCAGCCGGGGGAGCCGTTTTCCCGAAATCGACAGACGCGCACGTCTCGTCCAAGTGATGTCCAGTGGCGGCTGCGACCGCTGCAGAGCGGCAGTGCAGTCACCTGCGAAATCAAACTTGTGTAAACAGCTGCGCGTCACGAGCGAGTTGCCGGTTGCAGCGGTTGCACCGCGAGAGCAAAGGAGGGCAGTCCGAGGGAAGTCCACTATCGTGGTGCTCGGCGCATCAAGCGTCGTTTCGTGCAAACGCCTGTACATTATCTACTCTGTGGTAGCCACCGTGCGTGGGCGTAACGACGATCTTTCTGTCATGCCGTCAGTCTGATATTTACATCGCAAGGCTTTACCTCTGCTTCTCTGGCTCAAATGCTCAGGTGCGGTTTTAATCAAACAACGGTACTACGCCTGATCGGAAGCCCAGCCGCCAGAGAATCTGATGGTCTGCCAGTGAGGGGCGGGGCGCACTAGCTCATGGCTAGCCCTCGAGCTAACCACTGGCGAGGTCGCTCGGATCTACCCTCTGTGAGAACGCGCCGACAGCTTACTCGGCTGCCAGCGCACCGAGGAGCGCGTCCGCTCGAGCGAGGCGACTGACAAATTAGCCTCCCGTCCGAAGAGGTTGCAGAATCGTAGGATATCGACTGTTGAGCGAGAATATCGACTGTCGAGCGAGCACTGGGCGGCGCACACTGGCGCCCGCCAAGCGACGACGCGTAAACCGCGTATTCACGAGGCGGCTACTGCGTCCAAGTGCCAGGCGCTGTCGAGTGTCTCTTAAATGTCACGTCGTGCTGCCCCTGCCACCATAACTATTTTAACTGTTCGCGGAAGTGTCGACACGTGCGTTACGCCGGAGGCGTCGGCCGGGTGCTGCTAGATGTTAGAGCGAATAACGCAACGTAATGTAATATCTATCCGTCTGTAACTCCACAAAGCCCCAAAGACGGCGTGATTGTTATGCAAAAGAGTTTTGTATAGCGCAACCAGCCTATGCGGCTTTCGGTACGCATTCAGTAGCCAAAAGACTTCACCTCAAGCGAAAGAGAGAAAGTGAGCAGCATGGCTGAGTTGGGAGTGCAGTTGAGATAATGAGTAGCATGAAAGTAGCAGCTCAGGACTGCTGGAAAAGATGTGCCGCAGTCGGTAGCAGGAAAGTAGATAATGTACATCACCGCTTTATTCTTCTAGGCCTGCCGCTTTTGTTTTTCCGATCTTCAGTTTTTCAACTACCATTTGTAATTTTACTCTTCTCAACTAGCAGTAGATGAATATTGGCTGCCAATGAGTTCCGTAGGTAATGGGTTGCTGGATCAGTGGACTCATGAGCTCCGGCTGGCTCGTTCGCGGCTAAGGTGACAACATATAATAATATAATTCATTTATATAGCGCCCCAAGAGAACTTAACCTCTATTCAGGCGCTGCACATGTGCCTCGGGGCTCGAGCCCACGACCTCAGCCAGAATTTGGTCGGGGCGAGCACCTTATCCGCTTGACCAAACCAGCTCAGCGACATAGTTTAGGTTCAGTGCTTCCGAATAATATGCCGTCAAGCTGACCTAATTTGCTCACACAGTGGCATTGCAACATGACCAGTTTGTGTCTGCTGATACCGGATCCACTTTTAGCATCGACATAGGCATTTTTCGTTTCTGACTGTCTAGGCGTGTGTGATGACGTCATTATACATTTACTTTACAGATGCTTATGATACAGCAACGTTCTAGATTGAGCAACTTTCAAAAAACGAAACAAGAGATGCTGCAGTTGTGAGCGAACTAAATCTGCCGGATTTTCACGTATTGCCAGCTTTTCATGGCTCGGAGAGACAGTGGGCAGGGCTAGGCCATCAAGGCAAGAAGACACCAGATCAGGTCTGACTGGCATTCTGGAAAAATTAAAAAGTGCTCGTCGCTCCCATCGCACTGTCTCGTTACGGGTCTCAAGCAGAAATCCAGGGGCAGAGGCTATTTTCAGCCAATCCCCGCCACGCTCAGGCTACGATACGATGCCTCTAGCCATTTCTTGGTCTGGCATGAAATCATGGTTTCCGGTTTCTCTAGCCAACTAGCGAGCTTCCCGCTTTGCAGCAACGGAGCATCGACTGCTTCCTGCACCTGTGCTAAATTGGTATTTTACGGCCCATGAGATGTTCTATATTAATCTTATTACAACTAGGAATCAGTCTCAGCAAACGGAACTATGACAAATGCCAGTGCAATCTGTCACGAGGTCTGGTGAACTTCGGCGGGGGCACGACAGCTAACTTCAGGGAATGAAAATGGCATTTCCAGCTTATCACAACTAATTTAAGCTCACAGAATCAATATTTTTTATTTTATATAAATAATTAAAACCAATAGCCAGTGCAGTTACGGTAACACGTTGACACCTCAAAGTTGGTGACTTGCTAACTCCACCCTACCAAATGTACCTAGTATTAGCTAAGAATTCCTCGGCACTCATTTTGTTTCCAGACCATAGGGATACCGTCCATTTAAGGGCGGAGCCCGGAGCTCCCATACTTGCATGGCTAATATTGAGATGCCTTACTCCCTAGATGTAAACGGCTCGGCCCAAAAACTTTCAGCCTTCTTTACTTGAAAAAATTCGTGCTCATTCTATAGGCTCCGTTACGTCCTTTCCTACCATAGCATGTGCAGAATCAAAACCTGTAAGCTTAGTTTAAAAAATTTCAGAGGTTTCTGCATGAGATGAGGCTACCTGAATAAGGTCTAGTAAAAAGAGCTAATCTCCTGAAGACGAATACCTGAATACGTCACCCCTAACCCTATTATTCTTGTTGCTTATTGAGCATGTGCTGCCACTAACCGCTCGATCGACCGTACTTCTTCTTCAGCGTAAATTGTAATATTGCCTAGAAAGTGATTAAACTATATATGAGCGTGTTATCAACTGCATTGCAACTGTTATTTATTATTACTGTTATAAGTCATTGCATCCAAATTGTGGAAGTGAGTTCACAGTCTAGGACCTCTACATCAAGAGCTTTTGGTGCCAATGGTCTTAAAGCAATGCTCTGTGCAATAAAGGTGTATATCTGCAACTGGTTATTAGATACCAAGCGTCACATTACAAGCCAGCTACGGTGAGCACGCAGCCTATCAATGCATCGGCTGCATGACCGAGGCGGGTGCAGATAAGTTAGGGAAACCCTAGCGAGCAGTCTGCAGATGCATCATTGCCAACTCCTCAGTTGTCCACAATTTAGGTCAGGCCCTTAGAGGCTGATGCCGGTAGTAAAGTGATTGCAGACTTAAGCTGCGGCTTACTGAATTGCAAAAACTGCAGCTAAAAGCATAGAGTGATTTATCCAAAATTTTGACTTGAAAGCAGTCTCACCTGTGTAATGGTCATGAATCTCCAGTTTCTTTGAGCTGAGATGGTTTGGCCCAGCAGTTAAGTAGCTCGCCCGACCCAAGCCAAAGGGATTGCACATGAGAGGTCATGGGCTCGAGCCTTGTGGCATACGTGACGTGCGTGAATAGAGATTCAGTTCAGTTAGGACGCAATACAAAAAATCCATATAAAGTGGGTAACCTCTTGATATGACGTCAGACTGTGTGCCTAGATCCAGTGATGGGGACGCCGAGAATTGCCACACACGGTGGGAACGAGGCCATAAAGGGGTTTCTATTCTCAGGCTTTAGGCACTACCTATTTCACAGAAATCCTTAGACGGCGTACGTTTCTGCTGGAGTGCTGTGATGTTGTCGCAGGTGGAGATCCCTCTCGGCGAAGCTACATAATTCATGCAGCCAATACAACATGGGGTACACTGAACGTACGAGGCTAATGTTTCACTTAACAAGCACTTAAAAGTGAGCAGCGTTTTCAAACTTAATACGCCCCATTTAGCCTCCATTCCAAGCAGCAGAAAGCCGTGGATCCACGTGTAATTGTCAATACGTCCTTGTCGGTTCTAATCACAATTACTCGGCTTTCTACGCCACCATCGTCATAGCGATTCAATACCGAATGGTGAGCCCAGTGAAAAGTACTCTAACTTGACCGCAATTCCAGATTACCGAGTCCATCCTCGGGTGACCCTCTCACCTCTTAACGACGCTACACAGCATCAACAGCAGCGAATGATCCGAGTGGGTGCGGCCGCCGAGCCAACGTCGGTGGAGGAAGCTAGTCGGCCTTTGATGTCACCGTAGGCGGGGAGACGAAGGCCCATCACTGGGCGCAAGCGAGCATCAAACCACCTGCCGCCCGCGCGCTCGCGAAGCTGGAGTCCAATATTGCGAAACACACGCGTAGCGAGCGCCGCAGAGCCGGGTCGCTCGATGGTTTATTGTAATAGTAATACTACTACTACTACTAATAATAATAACAATGTATGTACTATTAAGCTAACCGCAGCCGACGATTACCGAGAGACTCTCAAGTGCTGGCTTTGAATTTCCTGGTAGCTCGGTCTTCCGAGCAGGTCGCATCGAGACGGAGCGGCGCGTGACCGTGACTACTTTAACGGGGCCTGGACCTAACTCCCTACTGAAGTCAAGATGTCGCCTGACTTGAGGACTATCGAAAAGAATCTACGGACGGAAATACATTTTCTCCGCTTTAGCTAAGTACGGCGTTGCGTGGTGAGGTAGTAGTTGGCGGTAGAGGTGAGTAACGGACGAAGCCACGGTGTACGTCACGTGTGACAGAGCAGCGACTGGTTAGTGAATTTGTCGAGGAGTACTACCGAGAGCGGGCGGCTGCAGAAGTGGGCGGCCTCTCTTGAATTACCGCGTCCCCGTTCCTTAGGAGCTACTGTATGAGGCACGAATATGGCGGGAGGGGGTTGCAATGAGCGCTACACGTTAACGGCTTATCCGCGAAATTTCGCGGCATTCCCGCACGAGAACGCTCTTGAAATGGGCTGTCAAACTTTGCTCGTTCGCCGGTCCTCTCAGCCATGGTGCGATCCATCCATTCGCTAGGCGCAACGGCGATTTCGAAGCTCACGTGGTGAATGCATGTTACAACAGCGAACCACGATAAGAGTATTCCGCGGATGCCTGTTACTCACTCAGAACCCCGAAGCGGGCTCGGAGACCTACATTCGCACGGACGTTTCGCGGCCTTCTCAATGTAACTAGAAATACCTCGTACAAACCTTAAATCCTTTGGAGACCGTGCATTTAGCTCGTATGCTCCCACAGCCTGGAACTCCCTCCCGACCTGCATCAGAACATCCCCTGACCTGACCACATTTAAAAGAACTTAAAAACATACCTATTTAGGACAGCATTTAGTGGGTCCTTGTGATTCGTCCTCGATGTGCTTATGCGTGCTGACACTGTTCATGCTGCCACTAACCACATTTGCATGCTGACCCAGTGCATGTAACCCCTAACCATGTTATTCATTTTGTTTGTTTTTCAAGCATGATTTTACTTACTATTCTATTGCGTATCACTTTGCAGCCAATGTAAAGCGCCTAGAAAGAGATAAAGTTCTCTGAGGGCGCTTTATCAAGTGCAATATTATTATTATTATTATTATTAACTCCCTGGCCCTTTGCTGCCCGCTCCTTAAATTGCTCTGCCATAAATCACAAAAGCCCATCTACTAACAGTGGTGTCATAATCTCTGCTGGCCCATAAATCACTTTGTCGTAAGCTGGCCATTGGAGTAATAGCAATGCAAAAATTTCTATTGACCCATAAGTCACTAAGATCTGAAAATAGCCACATAAATTATGCATCGTTAGAAATTTTAATTAAACTTAATTTCGATCCTGTTCCTACACATGAGCTGCAGGGCTCAAGTCCACTATCACTACCATCATAGCCTATGGGAAGCCATTTTTTGGTCTAGGGTGAAATCATGGTTTCCGGCTTCTCGCGCCAAATATCGAGCCTCCTGCTTTCACCAACAGAGCATCGACTGCGGCCAGCACCTGTGCTAAATTGGCTATCTTATGGCCAATGAGATCTTCTAGATTGATCTTATTATAAATAACTAGATCTCTTTCTGTTACCCGTGTAATGATCACTAATCTCTGGCTTGTCCGAGCTGCGCTGGTTTGGCCCAGTAGTTAAGTGGCTCGCTCCAACCTAAGCAAAGGCAATTGTATATGAGAGGTCGTGGGCTCGAGCCCTGTGGCATGCATGAAACGCCTGAATGGAGATTCAGTTCAGTTAGGCCGCTATACAGATCAATCTGTGTATAGTGAATACACTTTATATAGGATGTCAGACTTTGTTCCTAGCTCTATCGCTATATGGACCCAGAGAGTTGCCATGCACTGATGTGAGCATGGCCATTCTGGTCATTTTATGCTTAGGCTTTAGGCAGTTTTTTTATTCACATAAATCCTTAAACTGCGTACCTTTCAGTTGGAGTGCAATGATGTTGTCGCACACAGAGATCCCTCTCGGCGAAGCTACATAACTCATGCAGCCAATACAACATTGGGATACACTAAACGTACGAGGCTAACGTTTCACTTAACCAGCAGTTAAAAGTGAAAAAATTAAACAGACAACGTTTTCAAACTTAGTACGCCTCATTTAGCTTTTATTTCAAAAAGCAGAAAGGCGCGGATGCACGTGTAATTATCAGCACTTCGTGATCGGCTTTCATCACAATTACATGGCTTTCTATGCTGTCATCATTGTGATTCCATATATAATGGTTAGCCTAGTGAAATGCATTGCTAACTTGACGGCAATTCAAGAAAACTGAGACATCCTTGAACATCCAGCGAGCCCAAAAGATCCTATCGAGATAGTTGACGTGCAGACGAATGCCACAAACCTTCAGGTGCTACCAGTCAGCCATTGCTTGCACCCGTTAGAGTTGCAAGTTTGCTCAGAGCACTGTCGATGGATCACTCAGTACTTAGCAACTCCTAGAATACATCTAATAATTTTAAAAACACTCCCTTTACGGAATCTAATAGTTCACCTATAACTCCTACGAACCACAGTTCTTTAGAGACCGTGCCTTTAGTTGCAGAACTTTTTTTGTGGAGTGCCAGGAAATTTCGTGGATTAGCCGTAAACGCGTAGTGCGAAGCTCAATCGCATCTCACGCCCCGCCCAAAAGCTGCCAACGAATGGGGACGAGTAATTCAAGAGAGGCCGCCACTTCTGCCAGCGCCCGCTCTCGGTAGTACTTCTCGACAAAATTCACTAACCAGTCGCGGCTCCGTCGCACGTGACCTACACCGAGGCGTCGTCCGTTACTCCCCTCTACCGCCAACTACTACCTCACCACGCAACACCGTACTTAGTTAAAGTGGAGAAAATGCATTTTACTCCACACCTTCTTTTCAATAGTCCTTAAATCAGGTGACATCTTGACTTCAGTCGGCAGTTATTTCCAGGCTTTAGGAGCTAAACGATTACGGCCACCTCAGAATAGAGTTTTCGGTCAGGTAGGGGTGCAACTAAACGACTGAAGATTGATGGATACATCAACCAATTCTTGGCCGGATTGTGAACTGCATCGGAAATTATGGCTGAAGCAAGAAAACGAAAGGACCTAGAATTAAATGGCACAACTTTTTAGTCGATGTGCAGCTTGATAGAGGAAGAAGTGTCGGTCCACGAGAAGAGATTTGTCGAGGCAACTGCGACGTACAAGACAGACAAGCCTAGTCACCCAGTTGTGTTCAATCTGGAAGCTCTTTATTGCCCAGGCTGAAATTTGTGCGACATTTTTTAGTCACAGACTTTGAGACTGGGTGTCATATGGTGTCATATGCTCACCTTGGCCCCATATTTCATATGGATCACCTCGATTTACCGCCGGCGCCGGCCGCCGTCGCCGTAGTGATGGAAAGCACCTCAGCCGGCGTCCCAGTGATCACCTGCCGCTGCAGACAGAAACGTCACTGTGAAATTAATGTGAATCAGCTTCGCTATATTTTTATTAATATGCTAGCTGATTCAACAGCCTCTTTTTTATAGCGACAGAAGAGCCTTTACGGCTATCACCACCGCTTGCAGTGACGATAAAGGATCGCCCACCGCAAGATTCGTACCCACGACCTCGGGCTGAGATCTTGAAAATCAACCGCCTTACCTAGTGAGCCACTAATTTTCAGTCCGAACAGCAGCAGCAGCAGTGCATTAAAAGGGCAATTCCTGACCGCAATATGACGTTTGACGAGCTTTTCGGGCTCGTATCGGCTTTTCGTACTTCGCTAACTTCAGCCACGATCACCTGATCGAGGCGTGAGTTCAGCAATCTTTCAGTTTTCAGCCCACGTGGTTTGAGTTTTTCTTTTTCAGCTTCTTTTCGGCATATAAGATTAAGAAACGAAAGCCCGACAGTGCACTCATGCAAAAATGCGATCGGAGCTCAAATCGTCAATATATTAATGATGCAAAGGATTGTTGCAGAGTCGCTTAGGTTGGTTAATCTTCCACGCGATTCAATTTCCTAAAACTCCACCTGCTCACCTTGGCCCCATCTTTCAACTACCAAGAATCCTCGGGTGACCTCGCCTCTTAACAACGCAACGCCGAATCAAAAGTGTGCGGGCAGTCAGAGTGGGTGCGGCCGCCGAGCCGACGTCGGAGGCAGGGGCTAGTCGGCCTTCGATGTCGCCGTCGGAGGGCGACGTAGGCCCGTCGCTAGGCGGGTGCGAGTAGAAAACCACCTGCCACCGTCGCGTTCGTAGTACGGGAATCCGATGCGGCGAAATCGCTTGCATAGCGAGCGCCGCAGAGCCGGGTGGCTCAGCTGTTGGTTGTAAGTATCATTAAGCCAACCGCAGCCGACGATTACTGCGAGGCCCTCCTGTGGTCTGCCCGAATTTCCTGGGAGTGCGGTTGTCAGCACGGCGGCATCGAGACGGTGCAGCGCTCGGAGGCGACTACTTTAACGGTTTGCGCCGTGGTTTGCGTCACGCGTGCGACAGAGCCACAACTGGTTAGCGAATTTTGTCGAGAAGTACTGCTTAGACCGGGCAACGGCAGGAGTGAGCGGGGTCTCTTGAATGACCGCGTCCCAGTTCGACAGGAGCATCTATGCGGCACGAGAATGTGGGGGCTTTGCACTGAACGCTAAGCGCTTACGGCTTATTCGCGAAATTTCGTGGCATTCCGCATGCGAACGCTCTTGAAATGGGCTGTCAATTTTGGCTCGTTCGCCGGGCCGCTCAGCCACGCTGCGATCCATCCATTCGGTAGGCGCAACGGTGAAAGCGATGCTCACGCGGTGTATGCGTATTACAAAGAACCACATTGAGAGTTTTATTCGGACCAATCTTGCCCCATTATGCTAGCCCAGCGTTCTCGGTGATGTAATGTATCTCCGTCTGTAACTCCACAAAGTCACAAAGACCATGTGGGTGTTTCGCAGGAGAGTTTTGTGTAGCGCACTCACAGCCTAAGCGGTTTTTGGTACGCATTCGGTAGCCAACAGACTTCGTCTCACGCAGCAAACAGAAAGTGGGAAGCATAGCAGAGTCAGGAGAGCAGTTTGAGGTAGTGAGTAGAATGGAAGTAGCAATGAGCCTCGCACGGGCGCCATGCTAAGCTCACAGCGATTCTCTAGAGGAGCTGAAAATTGTGACTGTGTGAAGCTCAAATAGAGTTCACGTATAACTCGGCGAATCCACTCAATTTCACAGTGTACCGCATGCGAGTTCCAGACGACCGGACAGCACCATTACTTCGGGGCGTGCAGCGAGCGGGGAGCTGTAAAATTGATCGAGAGGCAC
The DNA here is from genome assembly GCA_009760855.2 of Cristatella mucedo. Taxonomy (NCBI): domain Eukaryota; kingdom Metazoa; phylum Bryozoa; class Phylactolaemata; family Cristatellidae; genus Cristatella; species Cristatella mucedo. The sequence continues at coordinate 53,317 of WPIO01000338.1, read as the reverse complement.
CCGTGTGGCATACATTTGCAGTTTTGTTTTTTTCGAGATAGCGATGCATGCGAAACGATGAGAAATTCTGAGCGGATGCTCTGCAGCAGGGCGCTGTTTAGCCGCAATAATTAGTGTGGCGTCGCCCAGCTGCTTTGTAGTGGATTTGTAATAGGTCGTAAAGGTTGTCCGCGCATCGTGGTTTTTCGAGGCACTCGCATAACAAGCGCCGCCGAAGAATGGGAGTGCACAGCTGATGGTGGCGGCGAGATTCTGACGATTTGGCTGATGCGTCACCAGAATAGCCGCAGTAAGCGCTCCAATCCGAGCCCGCCGCCGCCGCCGCCGCCGCCTCCGCCGCCGCCGCCGCAATATAACAGTCTAAAGCGTCAGCAGTAGGACCTGATGGCGGTGGTGAGGCTAATAGCACTAAAGTAGTACAGTAAACGTTTAGGTCGGTCAGAAAATAAAAAAGAAGGCTGGCCTAGATGAATAAAAGTGGTAACATACTACATCCACTTTTCTGCTACCGACTGCGGCAGAAAACGGTATTATATTTGCGGCGCTTACTCGAGCGACCTTTTACTCGACTGCGTCGCGCTTGTCAAACAGCTTCAAGAGACAAATCGCTGTGCGCCGAGTTACTACAGTTTGGCGACTAATAACTGCCACCAGTCACTAACCCTGCTGAATCAAATTAGCGAATGCAGTCACGGCGTCGAGCTATCGCACAAAGACAGAGCGGGCGACAGGAAGTGAATTATAAAACGAACAAAATCAGCATAAATCTCGCATGCGCAATGCTGCAGGTCACATCTGGCGGGCGCCTGCGGAAGCCAATTAGCTGTGAGGGGAGCACTATAGGTAACGCTTGCGCTCTCGTTTCCGTCGCAGTCGGCCATGATGGAATAGAAACACTCCCACATTCATAGTGCAACCATCGTCGCTAGGGGGTCTCAGGACGCGGCAACCGATTCCATAAGTGAGACCGAACGTTTCCTATTCACTCCTGAATGACTTCATGACATTACCCTGAAAAAACGACACTTAAAGGAATGCCTGAAATTCACCCGTTTGTTGCGACTATTTCTCTTTTTGGTTGAATTTTGGGAGTTCGCTTGCGCGTGCTAGAGGTGTGACCATTATCAGGAATCAATTGACGCGCTAATTTTTCAGCGTGCGTCAGGTGCTCAGAAGAAGATTTAGTTCTCGTTAAAGGAACTAGAAGAAGTCCGCATGGTTAGTAAATAAAAGCTCATCTGCCTTGGCAATGGAGACACCTCCTTTATTCACTTTCCTGCCTGGATGCACCGAGATGTGGTTCGGCCATTTATATCGTGTCCGTTGTGACGGGAGCTGCTTGCCGACCTCCCATCACGGCTAACGTCATCACCTCTGCTCATTCGAAAAGCGAAGTCAAGCCTGCGGTTAGCTAAGCGCCAGACTGCCAAACGGCCTTACACTTGGCCGACTGGAGGTTAAGCTCTCGGAGAGCAGAGACTGCTTAAAAAATAAAAGAGGCATTTTATTGCTGGATTGCGTAATTCGAAGGCTTCTTCAAAATACGAGGCTCAAGTATGAATTGCTAAGGTTACGATTTGCTGTAAGATCCTGGATTGAGGAGTTTAAAGACTATTATGATAACGAGGCTGAATTCGTAAATGCGTTTGCCACTTTTACGGAATGTGTTACATTCACCAGTCTAACATCCCCGAAGTAAAATAAGCTCAGTGTTTTAAGCGATACACTTTGAATGTTCTACCTGCATGCCAAGTCAGTACTTGTATTGCCTCTCCAAGCTGAGCTTTTCGCGGAGCTTCAAACAACTTATCCAGCGCTTAGGCCTCTTTCTCTCTCTCTCTCTCTCTCTCTCTCTCTCTCTCTCTCTCTCTCTCTCTCTCTCTCTCTCTCTCTCTCTCTCTCTCTCTCCATTCCCCACTCTCTCTCTGTGTCTCTCCTCGGTCTCTGTCTCGGTCTCGGTCTCTCTCCATTCCCCACCCTCTCTGTGTCTGTCCTCGGTCTCTGTCTCGGTCTCTGTCTCTGTCTCTGCCTCTGTCTCTGTCTCTGTCTCGGTCTCGGTCTCGGTCTCGGTCTCGGTCTCGGTCTCGGTCTCGGTCTCTGTCTCTGTCTCTGTCTCTGTCTCTGTCTCTGTCTCTGTCTCTGTCTCTGCCTCTGCCTCTGCCTCTGTCTCTGTCTCTGTCTCTGTCTCTGTCTCTGTCTCTGTCTCTGTCTCTGTCTCTGTCTCTGTCTCTGTCTCTGTCTCTGTCTCTGTCTCTGTCTCTGTCTCTGTCTCTGTCTCTGTCTCTGTCTCTGTCTCTGTCTCTGTCTCTGTCTCTGTCTCTGTCTCTGTCTCTGTCTCTGTCTCTGTCTCTGTCTCTGTCTCTGTCTCTGTCTCTGTCTCTGTCTGTCTCTGTCTCTGTCTCTGTCTCTGTCTCTGTCTCTGTCTCTGTCTCTGTCTCGGTCTCTGTCTCTGTCTCGGTCTCATCTGCTCGGATATCATCAATACATGCAACAAGGGGGTTGAGAGGATTCGACATGCCTTGAGGGCTGAGATGGAGCAAAGCAAATGTACAACTGCGTGTCATTGGCATAGAAATGAAATCCTAGATTGTTCCCGGCAATCACATCGGCAAGAGGGAGAGTATAAATAATTAAAATATCCGGACTAAGCACAGAGCGCTTAGGTACCCTATACTTGATAGGTTCCTCGGATGATCTTTGTCTGTTCACGTTTATACTCTGGAGTCTCCCACGAAGAAAGGACCTGAGCTATTGCACTGCAGTGCCAGTGATGCCCAGGCGAGATAAGAGGCGCTCAAAAAAGACTTGGAGATCGATAGTAAGCTGCCGAAAGTTCGAGCAAAAGCAATCAGAGATACTCTGCCTAAGTCTGCATTCCTATGTAGGTCGTTACGATGAATGTCTAGCCATCCCTCACAGCACTTGCTCCTTTCTTGTGCTCAGTCCTTTATGCTTGCGAATTCTGACACCGAGCCCGTTATCACAAACCCATTCACTTGAGTCTCTGTCTCTGTCTCTGTCTCTGTCTCTGTCTCTGTCTCTGTCTCTGTCTCGGTCTCGGTCTCGGTCTCGGTCTCGGTCTCGGTCTCGGTCTCTCGGTCTCTCGGTCTCTCGGTCTCTCGGTCTCTCGGTCTCTCGGTCTCTCGGTCTCTCGGTCTCTCGGTCTCTCGGTCTCTCGGTCTCTCGGTCTCTCGGTCTCTCGGTCTCTCGGTCTCTCGGTCTCTCGATCTCTCGGCCTCTCGGCCTCTCGGCCTCTCGGCCTCTCGGCCTCTCGGCCTCTCGGCCTCTCGGCCTCTCGGTCTCTGTCTCTGTCTCTGTCTCGGTCTCTCGGTCTCTCGGTCACTCGGTCTCTCGGTCTCTCGGTCTCTCGGTCTCTCGGTCTCTCGGTCTCTCGGTCTCTCGGTCTCTCGCCCTCTCGGCCTCTCGGCCTCTCGGCCTCTCGGCTGCCTCTCGGCTGCCTCTCGGCCGCCTCTCCGCCTCTCCGCCTCTCCGCCTCTCCGCCTCTCGGCCGCCTCTCGGCCGCCTCTCGACCGCGTCTCGGCCTCTCGGCCGCCTCTCGGCCTCTCCGCCGCCTCTCCGCCGCCTCTCCGCCGCCTCTCCGCCGCCTCTCCGCCGCCTCTCCGCCGCCTCTCCGCCGCCTCTCCGCCGCCTCTCCGCCGCCTCTCCGCCGCCTCTCCGCCGCCTCTCCGCCGCCTCTCCGCCGCCTCTCCGCCGCCTCTCCGCCGCCTCTCCGCCGCCTCTCCGCCGCCTCTCCGCCGCCTCTCCGCCGCCTCTCCGCCGCCTCTCCGCCGCCTCTCCGCCGCCTCTCCGCCGCCTCTCCGCCGCCTCTCCGCCCCCTCCCCGCCGCCTCTCCGCCGCCTCTCCGCCGCCTCTCCGCCGCCTCTCCGCCGCCTCTCCGCCTCCCTCTCCGCCGCCTCTCCGCCGCCTCTCCGCCGCCTCTCCGCCGCCTCTCCACCTCTCCGCCTCTCCGCCTCTCCGCCTCTCCGCCTCTCCGCCTCTCCGCCTCTCCACCTCTCCGCCTCTCCGCCTCTCCGCCTCTCGGCCGCCTCTCGGCCGCCTCTCGGCCGCCTCTCGGCTGCCTCTCGGCCGCCTCTCGGCCGCCTCTCGGCCGCCTCTCGGCCGCCTCTCGGCCGCCTCTCGGCCGCCTCTCGGCCGCCTCTCGGCCGCCTCTCGGCCGCCTCTCGGCCGCCTCTCGGCCGCCTCTCCGCCGCCTCTCGGCCGCCTCTCCGCCGCCTCTCCGCCGCCTCTCCGCCGCCTCTCGGCCGCCTCTCCGCCTCTCCGCCTCTCCGCCTCTCCGCCTCTCCGCCTTTCGGCCTCTCCGCCTCTCCGCCTCTCCGCCTCCGCCTCCGCCTCCGCCTCCGCCTCCGCCTCCGCCTCCGCCTCCGCCTCCTCCTCCGCCTCCGCCTCCGTCTCCGTTTCCGTCTCCGTCTCCGTGTCTGTCTGTCTGCCTTTGCCTTTGTCTCTGTTTAGCTGTCTGTTCTCTCTCTCCCACTTTGCTCTCTCTCTCCCTCCCTCTCTCTCTCTCTCTCTCTCTCTCTCTCCCTCTCTCTCCTCTCTCTCTCTCTCTCTGTTTCTGTCTGTCTGCTTGTCTCACTCTCCCTATCGCTCTCTCCCCCCCTCTCCCCCTCTTTCTCTCTCTCTCTCTTCTTCCCTCTCTCTCCTTGTTCCCTCTTTCTTGGGCCTTTCTTTCTCTGTCTTTGTCATTGTCTCTCTCTCCTCGTTCTTTCTTTCTTAAGCCCCTCCTTCGCTTGAGATCGTGAATGCCGAATGTGGCTGATACACAATTACTGACAAGATCTACGTTCAACAGTGCCCATGTCTGACAATATCTAGAATGGGCATCACAAAATCATAATTAAATACTTCCGGTTAACCACGGAACAACTAAATCGCTTTCTTGTTTCATAGCGTGTGCTGGGAAGGAATCACGAATCAGTTGATGTGAGATTATCGTGAAATTTCATCCTCTATTAGTAAATGAAGGATAATTCGTGCGAATGGAGAACATGATGTAAAGAGTAGGCTTATTTTTAATTTTTTTAAATTTAAAACCTGAAGTTGAAATATTTCCTAATGGCAACCAGTAGCCAGAAAACGAAGGGATTTGAACATGAATGACTGAGCCTTTGATTCAATAGCTGCTTGCGAGAGAGGAAGTGCGAGTCGACCATCAATTCTCGACCGCACACCTCAAGCAGATGGACGAGTTAGGCTGTGGCGCCCTTATCCTAAGCAGAGCAGCAGATTTTTAAAAACTACCCAGTCATATTTTTCCACGACCTTCCTGCCATTCGTTATGCTTGTCGCACGAAACTACTCAGGATCAAGACGCAGCAAAGCCTTCACCGTTCAAAAACGCACGACTCATCGCCGGCCGCCTGCCATTTCGAGAGTTGGCCTCATGCCAGCAGCTTTACGAAGCAGCTGAGAGCTTGAGTCGTCCCCGCGTCTGGGCTGCTTGAATTGCTGCCAGCGAATCGCTACTAGGCCACGCGAAGTTGCGCTGACACGCCTCCGATCTATGCCTGTCGGATGTGCTCTTTTGACAATCTGCCCAGCAGGTGCGAGCGGTGCGCCCGTCTTTTCTCAGGTCGCTCGGCGTCGCTCAGCGAGATTTGCTCGTTCTCCTCCTCGTCGTATATGAGTACCAAGGTCGGAGCGACCATCAGTTGCTCGTGCTGCTTCCGCTCTAGCGCGCTCTGTTCGCTCGTTTAGCGCTAAGCAACCGCTCTGCCTGTCTAAGACGTCACGTGCCGTTTGACGCGCCACCCGGCGAAGCATCGCGGAGGCGCCATTCCGGAAATCTGAGTGAGTCAGCTGACCTTGCACTTTGGCCGGGCTGCTGGCATACCGAGCTGCACTCATAACGCGTGAGCCGTCGCTCTGCTGCGCGGTGGCCGAACTCTGCCTCGGACTGTAGGCCTGAGCGCAGCCGCTCTGCTGGCATTCTGCCTCTGTCCTCCTGGCGCAACCCGTGGGGTCATGCTGGGTCACGGCTGTTATCGGCCATGGGTTACCAGTTCACCGGGACAGAACGAATCGGTCGCTACCATCCGGTAGGGGCGTCGCTCGAGGGAGCGGGACTAAGGACCTGTGACCAGGTGACGCGGCAACCCGTCCTTGTAGAGAAGGGCGTCGCGGTCTGCCGCTCTCTCCGCGAAAACATCGAAACCGGCGTCTGCTCACGGCGCAAGCTTGGCCCCTAGGGACCCTGGCCGTAATCATTTCAGAGGCGGATGGGTCGACCGCGGCAGCCGCGGATCGGTCAAAGTCAATTATCAATTAGTCAATTATTGGTCAATAATCAAGTGCATTATTACAAAGTGCTGGAAGTTTGAAAGTGTTGCCAGGCAACGAGTTCGGGAACAAGTCTTACATGTTTCCACGGCTCCTTGTCATCGTTGTCACTACACTGTATCAAAGTCTCAGTTGTCCTCAATGTGTTTATAGATCCCAGTTGAATTATCGAAGAAACTCTATTCATCGTGTATTGCTGGCTGACTTTGAAGTACCCAATCCAAAAAAGCCCGTGCTAAAAATGGCGGCATACAATCTAAAGAATAAAACCTGGAATCGGGCTGCCATTAAAACTTAGTGTTTTTGCCGACATGCAAATAGGGAAAAATAAATTTGTCAGAATAAAAATCCAATGCACTAACAAGTTAGCAAATATAAAAGTGACAAAATATATGTTAATAGACCAGGCTCAGTCCAAGTTAGTAGAAGCACGTTCAAACTCAGTTTAGTCATGAGCTTGTTCGATGTCTCAATTAGACCGTGCATCTGTAACTCGATATAAGCCTGCAGTTAATTGTGAGTAAGAAAACTGCTTCGCAGCAATTGACACACTCAGAAGGTCTCCTGCCCATTTTGAAGCACAGCTCGTCTGTCATTGATATTGGAGGCACGTTAATGAGTATTAAGAGGTAGTAAACTTGAATTGAATGATGATAAAAGCGATTTACTAGTTAGGTTCGCATTGGTTAACAAAATAGTTGGGGAACCTATCCCTCGAAATGGGCTCGCAATCACATCTTCTGTAGATTCTCCGTGAAATCTAGAGAATGAGTTCCAAATTGACCTTTTACAAGACGTTTTTTCAATGTTTCAAACGAACCTCAAATCCCCCTGGAAACCGTGCCTTTAGTTTCAGTTCGTTTGCTTCCAAAGCCCGAAACTCACTCCAGCTACAATCACGACAAACCTCGATGGCATGCAAAAAGATTCTAAAAACGAAGCAATTCCTGACAGCATTCGCTGGGTCCGTGAGAGCTGTCTTTTTTACGCGTGTGCGTGCTGCCAATGCGCCTGTTACGACAAAGCAATTGGAGCTTCCTTTCCAGCATCAGTAAAGTACCAAGACGGTTCCACAGAGGCTGCTTCTGCGGCCGCCGCCGACGCCGCTATTTCGTCTCAAGGCGGCGAAGACTCGCGACAGTGCGTCCGGCACAAAGGCTATAAGAAGATAAATGAAAGTAAAAGACGGCTGCTGCGGCGGTGGCGCAGGCTTCGGAGAGCACTTCGACGGCGAGTGGCGTAGGCAGATGCTTTACGGCGTGATTTTGCACTTTATTGCGGGTTATTGCTTTATTGGTTTATCGGTAATATTGGATCATGGTTAAATGATTTAATACTTTTCAAGCGTCAGTGACTGCCGGGACAGGAGCTGGCAGTGGGAAATAGGACTGAGGGAAAAACGGCTGTGTGGTGTAGCGCTGGAGCTGTTACGAAATACGCTTGCGTTGAAGCCCCCTCGGTGTCTGCGTTTCGTCGTTTGTATACCGACGTTCGCGTGCTGACTGAGTTTTGTTTGTCGGTATTGTATACGTCGTTTGTATACCGACGAGTGCTGACTGAGCATCAGCTTGCACACGGCTCGTTGAGCGCGAAGTACGCGCTAGATAGAGCAGGACGAATTGCGCGGGGAGGCCAACTGAGGCAGCGATCGCGGGCGTGAACGGGTTAGGAACCGCACCGGAAGGAACCGCACCGGAAGCACCTCGCTATCGCTTCCATTTCTCGAAGGGTGAGAGGTCGGCATTTGCACAGCCCTCACTCTGTGGGCCGACGAGCCAACGGGTGTATATGGTTTGCGACAGCGTGGCTGACGGCCGTGAACAAAGCAGTCAATACTGGCACGAACGGTACCTTCATACCTTCATAGCGACGGCCTGCGGACTAACTGCAAACCACGCTGGCCGGCTAGTCTCCTAAGTGCAGCCATCGCTGCTGGCGAAAGGCTCAGCAAATGGGCTCCAACGCCAGCGCGCGTAATAGCAAGCTCGCGGCCATCTGTCTCCTCCGCATTTCCCCGACAGTATCTTTGCTTGACTCGAACTGACGCCCTGCAGCGGCAATAAACCTATTATACAAAGCGGCGACCGACGGCGGATGGGCTACGGTGGCTTTTAGGCGATGGCGGCTTCTAGGCGATGGCGGAGAGGCAATCGGCGAAATCGACATTGTCGCACGAAAGGGGCCAGCGAGCGCCGAATGCACGGCCGGCTTCGCGCCGTAATGGCTCGTCGCTCGGGCGGCGGCAGCGCTGGCGGAGGGTGGTCTTCCAAGGAAGACTGGCCGCCGCTGACCGCGGAGTTAACTTCATACTGGTAGAGCTGAAGTACGGACATTTCCTTCTCTAGACGTTTTCCCCAGGACATTTCCTCCGCAGATTCCCCCTGGGGTAGGACGTTTCCCCCTAGGATATAGGGTTTAGGTTTTAGGTTTTAGGGTTCAATGTTGAGAATTTATTGTGTGGGGTTTAGGGTTTTAGGGTTTTAGAGTTTTAGAGTTTTAGGGTTTTAGGGTTTAATGGTTTAGGATTTGGGTTTTAAAGTTCAGGGTTTAGGGTTTATATATCTATATACGTACTATTACGCGTTGTGTGGAGTACTGTTATTATGTTCACCTTTTTATTGATGGTTTCTTGTGATTGATCTGATTGGCCTAGCAGTAGCTCATTGAGAAAACATGGAAGTACAGTTTTGTGATTAGACTACTCATAAAGTCATACAAAATGTTCAACATTTTAAGTTTTTTGAAACCCGTCTTAAAGAATAAAATCGTTATAAATGCAAAACCAAATTTTGGTGGTTGTCACATAAATAAAACATGGTCAATAAAGTTATTATTTTAAGACCTATTTACACCGGAAGCAGTACCTTGAGTTCAACAAAATAATTTTCTTTTAAAATAAAGCCCCAACTGCGGCTTTCTGCGAATATAAGCTACCCAGCTCAAAATTGACCCGGAGAAATCACTCTGAGAAACGATAAAACGCTGTTTTCCAAAAACTGACACACCTCCTCGAGATTAAACTTCCGATTGGTAGTATAACAAGATCATAAAAGAGTAAACTCTCAATTGGCTGGGGCCTAGTCCCGCCTCCAACTCCCCCCCCCCGCCCAACCCGTAGCAACCGGCTGCAAACGGCATTCCAAGGCCCACTTCTTATTTACCTGGGAGAAACATGTTTACATTGGTATGTTACGTCGGCTCACAAACCGGAAGTGACTATTGTTAGGCCTCACGAATCCTGGGACAGCTGATCTGATTCCCGTAGCGGCCGTAACACACCAGGCGACGGCCGCGAGTGGCCGTTTGTCCGGCGGCCGGTAAGCGTGTTGACTTTGATGGAAATGGCACGTCGTTTACTGGAGGTCAGTCTAAAAATGTTGATTACATTATATTTTTGGAAAAATGAGATGATTTCAAGTTCTTAAATATGTGTTTCATATTTTGCAAGCGATATTGGCGAGTGCGGATTTGCCACCCGGCTGCAGCATAGTTTGACGGCCGGCGGTATGAGATCTATCGTGGATATGTTCTGCTTATGCTACTCAAGGATCTTTTTAGGTTAAGTCATTCCTAAGATCATTACTTATTTATATATTGAATTGCTTGTGTGGTGCATAGCGCTTCCTAGTGCTGTCGCTTGGTTATAGCTTGGGCCTCTCAAGTTTACTTGCAAATGACAGTCCAATGCCTGCTGTGACTTATGTCATTTCTCCCAAAATAATGATCCGATCACCTTAAAACTTTTGAGTATATGAATGATTGCAGTTAAATATCATTCCAACCTGTTCGCGTGCATATTGGACCTCATTAGATATACTTATTTTAATCAAAACTGGCTGCGTTCGTCACGCTAAGCCGTTGTCGTCCTTTCATTCACATGTCTTAAAAATCATATAGGTAGGCTAATAGTGACCAGATCAACTTTAAAATTGAACCACACGCTCGTAAGTACGTGCTTTAAAGTTTTATTACAAAAAGGTAGTAACACAGCCGTATATGTGCTTAAAGGTAGTAAAATAATAAGCATAACAAATAATAAGTAACAGTCTTCTTTTGTCATCGCCTACAAGCGTTTACAGCTTAAGTAGGCTTCTCTGAGGGCTTTCTCAACACTGGTACTCTGTACATCATTAATTCTACAGCTTATTCAATACTCAACCAATCGACGTGAAATTTTGAATGTGGGTGGGGCTCACCCACTAATATGCCCCTCTGAGCATCCAGGCGTGATGGGTTTGTATGCACGTGATATGACGGTCACAAGATGTCCTTGAACTGTGATCGTAATTTCAGTCAACAGTTTGAAATTTCAACTTTTTATATTTTATTTTTAGTTTGGGAAACATAGAACCGAGCGTCCTGCATCGTTTTTGAGGGGTTTGCCATATTTTATAGAAATATTGGTATTGAATCTGTTGATTTGATGATAAAGCCATATTTGACTGTGCGGTAGTGCAATAAGTGACCATGACTTTTACAGGTAATTAGAACCTCAACACGGCAGCTATGTTACATCAAACGATAGCTTATGTTACCATTGCTCTTTGTGACAATGTTCATGCCAATCGTTTTACTGGTCATTGTACGATATCAATAAATGTGCTTGTGGTGAATAAACACTATTTTATGGGGCACGTGACTCCTACTACTATTTAGATGTACTTAATAATTTTATTGACCATGTTCCAGTCATCTGACAATCACCAAAATTCGTGATTGCATTAATAACTAGTTTACCTCTAAATAATCGACTTTCAAAAAACCTTAACAATCTAAATTTTGACCATTTTGGAAGTATACCCCGTTATACAAAAATTAAATTATAATGAATTGATTTAATTTCAATAGATCGTTAACTTCATTTGATCATGGGCATATATTTGTGACTGATGGCGGCAACCCGGGTTACCGAATCCGGTTCCGCAAGTAGAACCGCATTATTTATGTTGCGGAAGTCGAAAACGCCATTGACCTGATTCAGGTGCAGCACCGTCAGAATCATGTCGAAGCAAACTGAAGAACTACGTGTGCAAGGGCTCAAAGAAATGATGCACGCTGGGGTTTGCTATAATGACGATATAAAGATGATAGCAGTGATGTTCTCAACAACGAAATGGAGCTGATGTGCAAGTTCTTGGAAGCATTTTCTGGGAGCTTAATAACCACCTGCTGGTCTGAAAAGGTTATGCAGGAGGTCCGAAATCGCCGCACCAGTGCTCGCCTGGCTAGTATCACTGATAGTGAGGACGAGGATACTGAAAATATTGGCGCACCGTTGGCGGCCGCATCCAATATGGCACAGACTTGTGGCAGAAAAAAAAGCATCAGCCCAGAAGGCTGCTCCTGGCGTTCAGATACACTCTGGGGTGCACGAAGAAGGAACCAGTGGTTTCCAAAATCAGCCATCAATCCTGAGCTAGTTCATGAAAAAATAGGCTCAATTTTAATGATCGATCTGGTTAGATACTGCCTACTTGCCCAATAAAAACCATCGTTTTCGAAATTGCTATCTTTCTGCCGATGAATATACCTCGAGCTCAATATTTTCAGCCTATTTTCAAATAATTGGGACAAATACTCAGGTAGTTATTGCAATCCGTGTGCGCGCGAACCCGGGTTACAGTGCTAATCCTGGTTACCGCCTCGGGCTAGCATCGGTATTCTTACTTATACATTTATCAAAATAGGGGGAATGTCCACCCCGGGGGGGATGTCCTACGGTCCCTCAGAAGGAAAACTTCTTACAACCGGTAGTGCTAACCTAAAGCCTGCACTTCTGGGGCTGCGATAAAGTGGGCCCAGGGGTTTTGCAGAGCGCCCGCGCGACGCCTACCCGCCGGTTCCGGTCGTTTCTAGAAGTTCAGAGTGCAAACCATGAGCAAAACGCTGATCGGCCGCAACGGCCTGGGTATCAAATGCGTTTCCAGCAACGGCCTACACAAATGAGCGAGGAACGATGGGCAAAAGCAGGACTCGTTCCTTGTTTTTGGCGACAGCCCAATGAACGACTGGTAATTCGGACGAAGTCCCGGTTGACGACAACGTGACAAATTCCTGTGTGCATATGTCTGTATTGAATATTACCCTATCTTTACTCTCGCCAGTGTAACCAACTACGTTATCTTACCATCAGTAACTCTGGATAATTGAGTTCCTTGAAGCGACCTCTAAAGTACCTGGACGGAGATTCTGAGATCTGAGAGTACGCCGAAAATAGGAGACTTGTTGCCTCTCGTTGTGTTCTTAGGGCAAAATACCGCTAAGGAATATGCATTTGAAAGTAGTCTATTTAATGCGGAGCAGAGCGCCAAGCAGTAGATCCACAGAGCGAGTATCTGTAGGTCTTTGAGTGGCCGGTCTACTTACCAACTACGGTACTGGTGCGCCGGGGCGGGCCCACTGCTGATTGACAGTAGCGGTGAGCCAAAAGGGGCGGGCTGAATAGCCAGCTCACGTGGTTGGCCCGTGCAGGCCAGGCTCAAAAGCTTCATCAGCAGCAGCAGGCTGCCTGTGTGGTAATAATAATAATAATAATGCACTTGATAAAGTGCCCTCAGAGAACTTAATCTCTTTCTAGGCGCTTTATATTTGCTGTAAAGGGAAGGTGGCGTCTCAACGGCTGCTATTATTGCGTTTAGGTGGTCCTCGCGAATAGTTGTTTGCGAGCGCGTGCGTGCTGCGCAAGTATCGTCAACAAACCGGCATTCTTCCTATCCAGCACGAGTTCGTTGCCTGAGCTTGAGTTCTATTGTGGCACTTATGTCGCTAGATAAGACACGCTACGGTGTCAGACGAACCTTTGCCGGCAGAGCGAACGTCTTGCCAACTACATATACTATCTGGGTGGGTTTCAAAAAAATTTCCCGACTTTAAGCTACAGCCCTCTAAGTGGAGTTTTCTTCACTCGCGTTCTGAACTCTTGGCTGCGACATGCAATCAATGATAATAATAATGATGCACCTGATAAAGCGCCCTCCTTCGCTTCACAACGGCAGCGAAGTCGCCTCCGCTGCCAGAGACCCGGACGGTCGGCCGGAAGCGGGACGCGCTAGCTCATAGCTAGTCAGCGAGCTAGCCGTGGGCGAGGTCGCGAGCCCCTGCACCTCCGTCGGCGTGCCAGCGTTCGCCCGCCGCTGCAGAGAGAAACGTCACCGTGTGAGCAATGCGAATCAACTTCACTTTGAAGCCCAGGCAGGAGAAGCAGGATTTCCATTTAAAGGGCAATTCCTGACCGCAACGTGACGCTTGACGAGCTTTCGGGCTCGTATCGGCTTTTCGTACCTCGCTAATTTCAGTGTCGATCGCGTGTTTGGGGCCTGAGTTGAGCAAACTTGCCGTTTTCAGCCCAGCAAGCGGTTTGAATTTCTTTTGCAGCTGCTTCTCGGCATGCAATAACGAGAAGCGGAAGTCCGTAAGTGCATTCCTGCCAAAATGCGTTTAGAACTTGAATCGTCAATATATTAACGATGCAATGAATGGTTGGAGAGTCAATCCGGTTGGGAAATCTCTCGGTTGGTTCTATTTCCTAAAATCCCACCCGCTCACCCTGACCCCATCTTCCGACTAGCGAGAATCCTCGAGTGACCCCCTCACCTCCGAACAACACACCGCTGCATCAACAACGCGCGGGCGCTCCGAGTGGGAGCGGCCAATGAGCCGAGATGGCGTAGGGGTTGCTAGTCGGCCTTCGACGTTGCCGTCGGCGGGTGGTGAAGGCCCATCAGTAGGCGGGCGCGAGCGCAAAATCGCCGGCGCCCGAGCGTTCGTGGCGCGCGAATCCGACACTGCCAACGAGCAAGCAATCAAGCCCGATGGCTCGATGGTTTGGTGTACGTACCATTAAGCCAACCGCAGAGCAGTTAATGGTTACTGCGAGGTGCTCCGGCGATGGGCACGAATTTCCTGGGAGCGCTGTTGTCTGAGCAGCAGCACGAGGCGGAGCTGCCAGCGGCTGCGACTACTTTAACAGATGGCACTCGATTTACGTCGCGCTCGACCGAACGGCGACCGGTTAGTGAATTTTGTCGTGGAGTATTGCCGAGAGCTGGCGGCGGCCGTAATGGGCGGGCTATCTTGAATTACCGCGTCCCAGGTCGTTAGGAATTTCTTCGCGGGGCGTGAATATTTCGCTGAGCGCTACGCGTATACGGCTTGTCCGCGAAATTTCGTGGCATTCCGCACACGAACGCTCTTGAAATCGGCTGTTGAGTTTGGTTCATTTGCCAGTCCGCTCAGCCACGCTGCGATCTATGCATTCGCCAGGCACAACGGATAATGCGACAATCACGTGACGAATGCATATTACAACAGTGAACCGCTTTAAGAGTTTTCTTCGATCAGTTTAGCGCCATTCGGCAATTGCAGCGTTCTTGGCGAGGCGAATCAACAAGCCTCGCGCAGTCGCCTCCCTAAGCTCGCCGCGATTCACAGCGGAGCTGAAAAGTGCTACTGCACGGAACTCAGAGTTTGCGTATCGCGAGGCGGATCCACGCAGCTTCACCATGTACCGTATGCGAGTTCCAGACGAACGGACAGCAAAAGTACTTTGCAGCTCACAGAGATCGGGTGCTGTAAAATCGATCGCGAGGCAACCGTGTGGCGTAAATTTGCAGGATTCTTTCTCGAGAGCGCGACGCACGAAAAACGCTGTGAAATTCTGTGGGACGCTCTGCAGCAGGGCTGTATGGCCCGTAATAACGAGTGTAGCATCACCCAGCTGTTGTATAGTGGATTTGTAATAGGTCACAATGGTTGTCCGCGAAGGGTGGTTTTTCGTGGCACTCGCATCACAAACGCCGCCGAATATTTGGAGTGGTGGCGGTGGCGAGATTCTGGCTATTTGGCGGATGAGTCTTTAAAATAGCCACAGTAAGTGCTCCAATCTGAGGCCGCCGCCGCACTATATTAGTCTACGTCGTCAGCATGAGGACATGGTGGCGGTTGAAAGGCTTATATCGCGGCAGTAGACATTGAGATTGGACAGGAAATAACAAAAGCGGCAGGCCTATAAGAATAGAGCGGTAATGTACTTAATCTACTCTCCTGCTACAGACTGCGGCTCATTTTTTCGAGCAGTCCTGAGCTGCTACTTTCATGCTACTCATTATCTCAACTGTTCTCACAACTCAGCCATGCTGCTCCTTTCTCTCTGTTGCTTGAGGTGAAGTCTTTTGGCTACTGAATGCGTACCGAAAGCCGCTTAGGTTGGGTGCGTTATACAAAACTCTTTTGCGTAACAATCACGCCGTCTTTGGGGCTTTGTGGAGTAAAAGACGGATAGACATCACATTACGTTGCATTATTCGCACTAACATCGTGCAGCGCCCGGGCTACGCCTCCGGCGTAACGCACATGTCGACACTACCGCGAACAGTTAAAATCGCACGGTCACCACCCCAAGCTAACCGTGATTCACTAGAAGAGCTGAATAGTGCTGCTGCACGGAGCTCAAATATAAAAATCTATAGTATATAGCTCAAATATAAAAATCTATAGTATCTATAAAAAGTAAGTTGCTTGGAGATGTTGCTGCTATAGAGTTGAGAACGTTTGTAAAACATGCTGCATAGAACTTGTGAATGGCATATGTTCAGGAAAACAGGGTGAGTTCAAATCACTGATGGAGCTATGGATCATTTACTTTAAAAATGATGCTAGACTGTGCATGCCAATTATATGCACTAGAGGCCAAGTATACGCATGGAAAATCAGCGGAATCTACGGCGACTTTAAAGGCATTTTGGATTACTGCTCTCGGTTGACACCAACCCTCTGAAATCTCCCGTAAGACAGTAACAAAACCATTACCCAGTGTGAAACACATTATTCTGAGCTGAAATGATGGACCTTCGTGAAAGACTAGGTGAGCATTTGTATAAAAAGCCGCTAAGAGATCCAGCTGAACTAGCAAAGACATGTTCCTTATTGAGGTTCGTTATATCTGGCCACTGATATCTGACACGCCCAGTTGAAGAACGCCCGCTGACAAAGCCTGCCCATGACTTTGTGCTTGTTGGAAGATGACGAGGTGACTCTTTAGCAGCCCGTCAATAATAATAATAATGTGGTCAGGTCAGGGGATGTTCTGACGCATGTCGGGAGGGAGTTCCGTGCTTTGGGTGCATACGAACTAAATGCACGGTCTCCAACGGATTTGAGGTTAGTTTTTACGAGGTATTTTTAGACTATTCGATTCCGAAAAGCGGGTGGTACGATGCTTGGCCTGACGGGGGAGTATATCTAAGAGATAGGTGAGAGCCAAAAAATTAAGTGACCTAAAATTGAGCGATAAAACCTTGAAGTCAATCCGTTGCTGGACTGGTAGTCAGTGCAGGTCGGCGAGAAGTGGTGTAATGTGGCAACTGCGACGCTCACGACAGACAAGCATAGCTGCAGAGTTTTGCACCAGCTGCAATCGCCTGATCGCAAATGCTGGTAGGCCAGTATGCAGTGATTTGCACATGCCGAGACGGGATGTCACGAATGCATGGACCTACTTGGACGTGGTATCTTTATCTAATCAAGCCCGAATTTTAGCAATGTCATGAAGCTGGGAATACTCGCACAGGCGGCTCGAGCTTGGACTTCGGTACAGAGTGGTACGTGCGGCTCATCACCCGTCCCGTTTCGAAGGATCTAGTCCAAGTGTTCGTGGACACCGCTTCTAGCCGAGGATGAACACCTGCTACTTGCCTGGCTGGATGTCCGAGCTCCCATTTTGTCCTTTTGTCCCTGAACGATAAATATCAGCTCCTCGCTGCATGACGTAATGTGCGAGTCCCTGTTGCGCGTTCACTTGCCTGCAACTCCCGAATTTCAGTCCCGATCACGTGATTGGGGCGTGAGTTGAGCTACCTTCCAGTTTTCAGTGAAGGCGGTTAGATTTACTTTTGCAGCTTCTTCTCAGCATATAATAACAAGAAACGGAAGCCCGAAAGTGCATTCACGCCACAATGGAACTGGAATTGGAATTGTCAATATATTAACGACGCAATGGATGTCCGAAGAGTCGCTCCGGTTGGTAAATCTTCAGGGTGGCACTCTTTCCTATAACCCAACCTGATCACAGTGGCCCCATATTTCGACTACCTACTCTGGTGACCCTCTCACCTCTTTGTTAATCAAGCATGCTATTACTCACGATTCAATCGCGTTTCCCTTTGCAGCCAATGTAAAGCGCCTAGGAAGAGATTGAGTTCCCTGAGGGCGCTTTATTAGGTGCATTAGTATTATTCCTATTATTGTTATTACCTCTTAAAGAAGTCGTCGTCTCACACCGCTCCGTCTCGGTGGCATAGTGCAGACGACCGCGCTCCCAAGAAATTCATATCCGTCACTTGAGGGTCTCACGGTAATCGTCGGCTGCGGTAGGCTTAATGGTACTTACAACAAACCATCGAGCCAGCCTGCTCTTCGGCGCTCGCTGCGCGAGCGCGTTCGCGGCGTCGGATACCAGCGCCGCGAACGCGCGGGCGGAATGCGATTTTGCGCCCGCCTAGCGGTGGGCCTTGGACGCCCGCCGACGGCGACAACAAAGGCCGACTAGCCCCCTGGGCAGACGTCAGCTCAGCGGCCCCTCCAACTCGGACTGCCCGCGCTGTGTCGATGCGGCGGCTTGTTGGTAACGGATGGCGCCGCGGTTTACGTCGCGCGCGACCAAACAGCGACCTTTTATTGTAATTTTGTAGAGGAGTACTACCGAGAGCGGGCGGCGGAGGAAGTGGGCGGTCCCTCTCTAATTACCGCGTCCTCGTTCCGTAGGGAATTGTGAGCCGGGGCGCAAATTGCGGCTTCTCTGAGAGTTACGCGTTTACGGCTTATCGGCGAAATCTTTCGGCATTCCGCAAAAAAGTCCCGCAACTAAAGGTACGGTCTCCAAAGGATTTGTGGTTCGTCCCCGTTTGATAGGCACTTAGGCCCGGGGCGCGAATATGCACAGAGCGATACGCGTTTACGGCTCATCTGGGAAATTTCGTGGCATTCCCGCGCGCGAACGCTCTTGAAATGAGCTATTGAGTTTTGCTCGTTCGCCGGTCCGCTCAGCCACGCTGCGATCCATCAATTTTTTAGGCGCAACGGTTAATGCAACGCCCACGTTGCAAAAGCATATTACTGGGGACCACGTTGAGAGTTTTCTTCGGGCCAATCTTGCAACATAAGGCTACTGCAGCATTCTTGGTGGAACGAATCAATGTGCCTAGCTCAGGCGCCTCGCTAAGCTCATAGCGATTTGCTAGAGGAGCTGAATATTGCGACAGCGTGAAGCTCAAATAGAGTTCGTGTATCGCTCGGCGAATCGACTCAATTTCACCGCGTACTGCATGCGAGTTCCAAACAAACAGACAGCAAAAGTACTTTAGGGCGCTCAGCGAGCGGGTGGCTTTACAATCGTTCGAAAGGAAACTGCGAGGCGTAAATTGCAGTATTATTTTTCGGGAGCACGACGCACGCAAAACGCTGAGAAATTCTGAGCACACGCTCTGCAGGAGGGGGCTGCATAGCCTGTAATAATTAGGGCAGCGTCACCCAGCTGCTTTGTAGCGGATTTTTTTGTAATAGGTCGATTTGTAACGGTTGTCCACGGATCGCGGTTTTTCGCGACACTCGCATAACAAGCACCGCCGAAGAATGGGAGTGCACAGCTGATGGCGGTGGCGTCGCAAAATAGTCGCAGGTAGTGCTCTAATCCTAGGCCGCCGCCGCCGTCGCACTATAACAGTTTACGTCGTCAGCAGGAGGACCTGATGGCGGTGGAAAGTCTTATAGCGCTATAGTAGTTTAGTAGACATTGAGATCGGACAGGAAATAAAAAAGACGGCCGGCTTACAAGAATAAGAGTGGCAATGTACTACATCTACTCTCCTTCTACCGACTGCTGCACATCCTTTGCAGCAGTCCTGAGCTGCTACTTTCATGCTATTTATGATCTCAACTGGTATCCCAACTCAGCAATACTGCTCACTTTCTCTCTGTTGCTCGAGGTGAAGTCTGTTGGCTACCGAATGCGTACCGAAAGCCGCATAGGCTGGGAGTGAGCTGTCCAAAACTCTTTTGCATAACGATCACATCGTCTTTGGGGCTTTGTGGAGTCACAGACGGAGATGTATAACGTTACGTTACGTTATTAGCTCTTACCTCAAACAGCGACCGGCCAACGCCTCCTGAGGAACCCTCCAAAGTCGGTACTCCCGCGAGCAATTAATATACTTAAGGCCGCGGGGATGGCACGGCGTGACATTTAAAAGACCCTAGATGAGCGCCTGGAACTTGGACGCAGTAGCGGCCACACGACTTCGAGATTTAGAAGTCGTCGCTTGGCGGCCACCAGCGTGCGCCGCCGAACGCTTGCTCAACAATCGTCTTAAGTCTCCACGATCTCTTCGGACGGAAGGCTGATTTGCATGAGGGGCCGGAGGCCACTGTGCAAAGAGAGGTCTCGCTGCTCGGGCGTCTTCCCTTGAGCGGCATACGTAGCTCACCGAGGTCTGACGGCATGCCTCTTATCTGGAGTCTGGCACCCTTCACTCGCGCGCGAAGACCGTAGTCTAATCTGAGGCCTTCGTCGCGACTGCCGAGCCGAACCAGCGCACGATACTTTTCGCGTCGCATTCATGCTGCTACGGTTGACTCGTGGGCGTTACGGATTCTGTCCTGCTGACTTCAGACGTTCTGACGGACGTTCGGACGGACTTCTGACTTCAGACTTCTGTCCTGCTTACTTGCTTTTGGACGCTTGTGCGCTCGCTCATTTCAATAATAATAATAATAATAATAATAACAATTTGATACTAATAATCTCTTTATAGGCGCTTTCCTTGGCTGCAAAGGAAAAACAATCGTACTCCCACGTCATTCCGCTAAGGTCCATTCGCACGGGCCCCGCAAAACCGTTCGCCTTGAAGCCACATTTGTGGGTTCATATTATTTACCGAAGCAAGTCGAATTTCACAAAATTATTCAGTATTCTATTTATGGTGCTTGTTTGAGCCAACTTTTACTCGACTGCGTCGCGCTTATACAACAGTCTCAAGAGATAACTCGCTGTTCGCCGGGCTACTACAGGGCAGCAACAACCGGGTCTCTCCATATCGCTCTCTCCCCTCCATATCGCTCTCCACTCTCTCTCTCTCTCTCTCTCTCTCTCTCTCTCTCTCTCTCTCTCTGTCTGTCTGTCTGTCTGTCTGTCTGTCTGTCTGTCTGTCTCTCTCTCTCTCTCTCTCTCTGTCTGTCTGTCTGTCTGTCTGTCTGTCTGTCTGTCTGTCTCTCTCTCTCGCTCTCTCTCTCTCTCTCTCTCTCTCTGATCCTTTCTTCTTTCGCGCCTCCATCGTTTGAGATCGAGAATGTCGACGATGGCTGATTAACCACCACTGAGAAGCTGTACGTTCAACAGTGCCCATGCCTGACAATATCTACAGTGTGTGGTATAGTGTGTGTATAGTGTGCAGTACAAAATAATTATAAAATATTTCTGGTGCACTCCGGAACACCGAAATCGCTTTCTAGTCAGTTAGCGTGCGCTGAGATGGAAGCACGATTCCTAGACGAGCGATAACGTGCACAATTTCAGCACAGAATGAGCTTGAGTTCTATTGCCGCTCTGCTGCCTCTCGATAAGAGAGGCTGCCGCGTCAGACGTCGGCAGAGTGCTAAGCGAACGTCTCATCAATATTAACAGCTGCAGCCTCCTTCAGAGGCGGACGCTGCGCTCAGCAGCAGCAGCAGGGTGGGAGCAGTTTGCCCGGAATCTACAGACGCGCACGTCTCGTCCAAGTCGTGTGTAGTGGCGGCTGCGACCGCTGCAGAGCGGCAGTGCGGCGGTCACCTGCGAAAACAAACCTGCGTAAACAGCGGCACGTCACGAGCGAGTGGCCGGTTGCCGCGGTGGCGACGCAAGAGCGCAGGAGGGCAGTCCGAGGGAAGGCTAGGATTGTGGTGCGCGGCGTGTCAGTCCCAAGCGTCGTTTCCTGCAAACGCCAGTACATTATCCACTCTGAGGCCGTCCATAAACGACGTCACGCGATTTTGGCCGATTTTTCACCCCCTCCCTCCCCCTCGTCACAAGTCATCACAAAAAGTCAGACCCCCCTTCAAATATAAAGTCACAAAGCTAAGTTTCTATAAGTCTTCAAATATAATGTCCCAGAAGTCTGAACCCCCTCCCCCCCATAGGTGCGTGACGTCGTTTATGGACTCTGCGGTAGCCGCCGAGCGTGGGCGTAACGACGATCTTTCTGTCACGCCGTCGGTCTGAAATATACATCCCAAGGCTTTACCTCTGCTTCTCTAGTTCAATTGCTCAGCTGTGGTTTTATTTAAATGATGGTACTGCCCCTGCTCGGCAGCCCAGCCGCCAGAGATTCTGACGGTCTGCAGGCCGGGGGCGGGGCGCTCTATCTCATCGCTAGCACGCGAGCTAACCGCGGGCGATGTCGCTCGCGTCCACCCTCCGCGAGAAAGCGCCGACGGCTGACTCGGCTACCAGCGCACCGTGGAGTCCGTCTGCTCGAGCCCGACAAATTGGCCCGACAAATTAGCCTCCTGTCCGAAGAGGTCGTCCAGTCGTAGGACGACTGTTGAGCGAGCACTGGGCGGCGCACACTGGCGCCCGCTAAGCGACGACGCGTAAACCGTGAAGTCACGAGGCTGTTACTGCGTCCAAGTGCCAGGCGCTGTCGAGGGTCTCTTAAATGTCATATCTTGCCACACTGTTCGCGGGAGTGTCGACATGTGCGTTACGCCGCAGGTGTCGGCAGGGCGCTGCTCGATGTTGGTGCGAATAACGCAACGTAATGTAATGTCTATCCATCTGTAACTTCACAAAGCCTCAAAGACGGCGTGATTATTTCGCAAAAGATTTATGTATAGCGCACCCAGTCTAAGCGGCTTTCGGTACGCATTCAGTAGCCAAAAGACTTCACCTCAAGCAACAGAGAGAAAGGGAGCAGCATAGCGGAGTTTGGAGAACAGTTGAGATAATGAGTAGCACGAAAGTAGCAGCTCAGGACTGCTCGAAAAAATGAGCCGCAGTCGGTAGCAGGAAAGTAGATAGAGTACATTACCGCTCTTCTAGGCCTTCTAGGCCTGCCGCTTTTGTTATTTCCTTATCTCCTGTCCAACCTCAACGTCTACTGTAGCGATATAAGTCTTTCCACTGCCATTAGGTCCTCCTGCTGACGACGTAGACTATTGGAGTGCGGCGGCGGCGGCCTATGATTGGAGCACTTCCTGCGGCAATTTTGACGACTCATCAGCCGAATCGTCGGAATCTCGCCGCCGCCACCACTACCGTTCTTCGGCGGCGTTTGTAATGCGAGTGCCACAATAAACCGCGATGCTCGGACAACCATTGCGACCTATTACAAACCCACTATTCAACAGCTGGGTGATGCTACGCTCGTTATTACGGGCTGTACAGCGCCATGACGCAGAGCGTCCCCACAGAATTTCTCAGCGTTTCGCGTGCGTCGCGATCGCGAAAAAGAATCCTGCTAATTTACGCCACACGGGTGACTCCCAATCGATTTGAATGCACCCGCTCGCTCTGGGGTGCAAAGTACTTTTGCTGTCCGTTCGCCGGGAACTCGCATGTGGTACATGGTGAAATTGCGTGGAATCGCCGCTCAATACGCAAACTCTGAGCTCCGTGCAGTAACACTATTCAGCTCCGCTGTGAATCGCTGCGAGCTTGGGGCGGTGACCTCGCGAGGCTCATTGATTCGCTTCACCGAGAACGCGGCAATTGCCGAATGGCACTAAACTGGTTGAAGCAAACTCTCCAAACGGTTCCCTGTTGTAATATGCATTTGTCACGTGAGTGTCGTATTTGCCGTTGCGCCTGGCGAAGGCATGTATCGCAGCGTGGCTGAGCGGACTGGCGAACGAGCAAAACTCAACAGTCCATTTCAAGAGCGTTCTCGTGCGGAATATCAGGAAACTTCGTGGAAACGTCGCCGGAGCAGCTCTCAGTAACTGTCGGCTGCGGCTGCGGTTGCGGTTGGCTTAATGGTACATACACCAAACCATCGAGACACCGGGGCTCGATTGCTTGGGCGTGTTTGCGGCGTCGGATTCGCGCGCCACGAACGCGTGGGCGGCTGGTGATTTTGTGCTCGCGCCCGCCTACTGACGGACTTTCGACGCCAGCCGACAGTGACATCGAAGGCCGACTAGCCCCCTCACCACCGACGTCCGCTCGGCGGCGCTCTTACTCGGACAGTACGCACGCTGCAGACGCACAAATGCTCGCTCGAGCTGCTCAGCGTCAGCTACTGCTGCATCCCGGCTGTTGCTGCAGCATCTTTGTGAGCAAATAACAGCAGCTCGGATATGGCTTTGCCTTAGGATCTCAGTCGGAGGGGAGTACAAAGTGTGGGCTGCTGCCCATGAAAACCAGTTTGTGTCGTCAGCGACGTCTCCAGCAACGCCGGCTGTGCGCTTGCATGAAGTGCTCTTATAAATTAAACTGGATCTCATTTTCCAGTAAATTATTAACGTATATCCTCTCTGCAGCCATCGACAGTACGCCATTTCAACGGGTGCTTGAAAATAGTCTGATCGCAGTTGCTCTGTCGGAGATGTGTCTATAAGTCGGGTGGCAGTAACATGTCGCATCAGCAGTAAAATACATGCTAGTATTTGTACGTTTTCTAGTAGGATTTTGTTGCTCCCACAGAAAGCAGAATATCGAGCACTGCGTCATTATCTTCGGGGTATCGCGAGCGTCAGACCTTTGAACTTCACAAACGACGTGCCTTTAACGCAACTATTGAAGGGCTAACGGTAATAATAATAATAATAATAATAATGCACTTGATAAAACACCATCAGAGAACTCAATCTCTCTATAGGCGCTTTACATTTGCTGCAGAGGGAAATGCAATGAATGGTGCGTAAAATCATGCTTAATGAATAACGTAGTTAGGGGTGACATGCCCAGGGTCAGCTTGCAAATGTGGTTGGTGGCAGCCTGCACAAGGTCTTAAAGAAACGCTTGACTTTGACGCCGATATTGTATCTTGCGAACCTTTTAGCACTGAACTTGGGGGGGGGGTTAGAAACCTTAGCTTCGAGTTTCCATTTCGTGTTCAAGCAAAATCTCGGCAAGCATTTTGCGAATGAATGCGTACGCTTTTTTGTGTGTGCAAGAAATCGATTCTGTGTGCAAGAAATCGATCCTTCCTTGTAATGGGTGATTTCAACGTTCACTTTGATAACTTATCTGACGCTTTCAGCACCGAATTTCGTGCATTGACTGACTCATTGTCTCTTGTGGCTCATGTGCATGGCCCTGCCCACATTAAGGGTCACACACTCGACCAGATTTTCTCATATAACTGCACTTTGTCATCACCAATTATTACCAAATCATGCTTATCTGACCACATACAGATCTCATTCAATCTACAGTGTCTGCCCACATCTTCCTCTAAAATAACCTGTGAATCGTGAAACCTCAAGACCCTTGACATCGATGCTGTCCGTGCGAGAATATCGGCTTCACCTCTGCTGCTCAATCCTCCCTCCGATCTGTCATCATTGGTAGATAGCTTCAACACGACACTAGCTGACACGCTAGACGAGTTTGCCCCTCTGAAAAAGCGCACTGTGCGCCCCCGCCCAGACGGCCCATGGTTTACCGCAGACATTAAACTAGCCATGTCTACTAAACGTAAGCTTGAAAAAGCATACAAAAGATCGGGACTAACTGTCCATCGAATGGCATATGAAGACTACTTTAGGTCGTACCAATCGATCATAGCAAAGGCCATGTCTAGTTTTTATCAAAACATTGTTGAATCACAGATGCACAATCCAAAAATGCTGATGTCGATAATAAACCATCTCCTCAACCGTTCACAGATTAGCTCCTTACCTGATGATCCTAATGATGATCTAGCCGATCGCTTCTCTCGATTCTTTGTGCAGAAGATAGACAAGATCAGGGAATCCATCCCTGCGATGAAAACCTCCCCACTAGAATGCTGTTCCTCGGTTCCTGGCTGCACCTCAATGTCTGCATTTAAGCAGGTCACTGGTGATCTAGTCCTAAAGTTCGTATCTCAATCAAAGAAGACAACAAGTCCTCTGGACCCTATTCCCACTGTCCTGCTCCTACGTTGCATTGATCTGCTGCTGCCATGCATAACTAACATCATGAATATGTCATTAGCCTCAGGTCATGTCCGAGCACCTTTCAAAAAAGCAGTAGTCAGGCCACTTCTCAAGAAAACTACACTTGACCAAGAGAACTTGAGCAACTACCGCCCAGTTTCCCTTCTACCATTCCTATCAAAGACACTCGAACGGGTCGTGGCGGACCAGCTGAACTCGTATATCGAAACCTCACACCTTGCTAGTAAGTTCCAGTCTGGCTTTAGAGCTAATCACTCCACAGAGTCAGCATTGCGTCGGGTATACAACGACCTACTTAGGAATGCAGACATGGGTAGAGTGTCTCTGCTTGTTTTGCTTGATCTTTCGGCAGCTTTTGATACTATCGATCCCAAAGTTCTTCGCGAGCGCCTCTCATCTCGCCTGGGCATCACTGGCACTGCTCTGCAGTGGTTCAGGTCCTATCTCAGTGGGAGACTCCAGAGTATTGACGTGAATGGACAAAGATCATGTGAAGTACCTCTGAAATATGGAGTACCTCAGGGCTCAGTGCTAGGTCCGGTTCTTTTCACGGTTTATACTCTGCCTCTTGCTGATGTGATTGCCAAGCACAATCTAGGCTATCTCTTCTATGCAGATGACACCCAGTTGTACCTTTGCTTTGATCCCTCCCAGCCTTCGAGCACCTCAAATTCTCTCAACTCACTAGCTGCATGCATTGATGACATCCGCACATGGATGGCAGCAAATTTTCTAAAACTAAACGATGATACAACTAACTTACTAGTTATGGGCAGACCCAGTGTGATTCAGAGAATGGAAAGGCAGACTCTCAAAATTGGCTCTGCCAACTTATCTCCTGTCGAATCAGCTCAAAATCTAGGAGTCATGTTCCAAAGTGACCTCTCGTTAGACGACCATATCAGCTCCACATTTAAATCTGCCTATTTTCAGCTTCATAACAATGCTAAAATTCGGGCTTGTTTAGATAAGGATACCACGTCCAAGTTGGTGCATGCATTTGTGACATCCCGTCACGACTTCAGCTACTCACTGCTTACTGGCCTACCAGCATGTGAGATCAGGCGATTGCAGCTGGTGCAAAACTCTGCAGCTAGTCTTGTCTGTCGTGAGCGTCGCAGTTGCCACATTACTCCACTTCTCGCCGACCTGCACTGGCTACCAGTCAAGCAACGGATTGACTTCAAGGTTTTGTCTCTCACGTTTAGGTCCCTTCATTCTATGGCTCCAGCCTATCTTTCAGATATACTACCCCATCAGGCCAAGCATCGTACCACCAGCTTTTCGGAATCCAACAGTGTAGAAATACCTCATACAAACCTTAAATCCTTCGGAGACCGTGCATTTAGTTCATATGCTCCCAAAGCCTGGAACTCCCTCCCGACCTGCGTCAGAATATCCCCTAACCTGACCACATTTAAAAGGTACCTAAAAACACACCTATTTAGGACAGCATTTAGTGGGTCCTTCTGATTCGTCCTTGATGTGCTCATGCATGCTGACACTGTGCATGCTGCCACTAACCACATTTGCATGCTGACCCTGTGCATGTCACCCCTAACCATATTATTCATTTCCTTTGTTTTTTTCAAGCATGATTTTACTTACCATTAAATGGCATTTCAGTTTACAGCAAATATAAAGCGCCTAGAGAGAGATTAAGTTCTCTGAGGGCGCTTTATCAAGTGAATTACTATTATTATTACTATCACGCTTTTAACTGAAATTGAGTATTAATCTGCAACCGTTTCACCTGCTATTCTGGTCGGCTTCAAGCTTAATGAAGTCGGATTGAATCTGCTACCTGACATAGTAAAAACCGCTAATTTTCCTAAAGTACATATCTCATTCTAGGCAAGTCACGTGGAAAAGACAGGAGAAATATAAGCTGATTAGCGACAATGACATGCAACATGCTAAAGCACTGAAAAGACGATTCCTGCAAACTAAAAACTAAAAGTAATTTTACTTGTCAGCCTCACAGAGCTTTTATAGAGCGGCAAAATAGCTTTAACGGCTATTGCCACCGCTAGCAGTTGGCAATAAACCAGGATCGCCCACTAAAGTATTTGAACCCACGACCTCGGTCGTGAAGAGTGAGCTCGTTGCCTCCTGGCCTTCCGTGTCTCCACTGATATCGGCAATGTGACCTGCGAAGCGATTGAAGGAGTCTGGAGCTGCGGAAGACTGGGAAAGGTCAGCCCGCTGGGGTACGCATGTGTGTCATCGGCATGGCTACGAAAGACTAGATAGGTTATGCCTGGCGGTTCCGTCGGCAAGAGAGAGAGAGTAGAAATCGTGAAAAGATTAGAGACTTGATGCAGACTCTGAGTTAACAATAATTCAAAGGCTAACCAGGCGGCCGATGGATCTTGACATACAATCTCTGGAATTAGCACAAACGCATCGGGTACATGCTGTAGAAAAAGCCATCCCAGTGCAATGCCCAGGCAAAGCAATAGGCTTGCAAGAAAGTGAGGCCATCAACTCTATCAAACGTTGGCATGAGACCGGCCGTGGCAGATAATGACAATAACAGTAATCGTAAAACTGCTAAGAACAATAAGACATGTGTATAGCATCCTCAGACAGATAAATCTTTGTCTTGGCACTTTACACATGCTGGAAAGAAAGTATTACAACTGCTTCGTTACAACAGGCACAATGGCAGAAGGCATACGCATAAAAAAGACAGCTCGCATTGACGCAGCGAATGCTATCAGAAATTAGTTTGTTTTTAGAATTCTCTTTTGAATATCATTAAGATTCTTCGTGATGGTAGCTGGATCGACTTTCGCGCGTTGGAAGCAAACAAACCATCTTTTGGAGACCGTGCATTAAGTTCGTATGCTCCCAAAGCCTGGAACTCACTCCCGACTTCCGGCACGACATTACCTAACTTGATCACATTTTGAAAGAAACTACAAACGAACCAATTTATGACAGCATTTACTGGATCCCTGTGATTTGTCCTTTATATGCTTGAGCGTGCTGATACTAACCACGTTTGCATGCTGACACAGTGCATTTCACCCCTAACCATGGTATTCATGTTGTTTATCAAGCATTATCACCACTCGATCGTGTTTCCTCTGCTGCAAATGTAAAGCGCCTAAAAGAGATTGAGTTCTCTGAGGGTACTTTATCAAGTCCATTATTACTATTATTAATATTACCAAAAACTAAATGCAAGGTTTCCAAGGGAATTGGAGGTTCGTTTGAACCACAATTAAATAACTCGAGTCTGAAGGGTGGCTGTTACGACGCCTGGTTTGAGTTTTCAAGTATTTCGGATATTTAGGAGGGAGATAGAGCAGAAAGGGACCTAAATATAAGTGATACAATCTTGAAGTTGATACTCTACTTGATAGAAGCCAGTAAAGGTAGGTGAGAAGGGGTGTGATAAGGCAAGTGTGAACTTCACGACTGACAAGCTTGGCTGCCAATTTCTGCATTCTCGGTGAGTGTACCATGGAATATTGCACTGCAGAAGTCAAAACGGGAAGTCATTAATGCATTTGCCAACTTCAATGTAATAATATTGTCAAAGCCAGCCCAGGGTTCGCAGTTTTACGTAATTGAGATGAGACAGACTTCACAGAGAAGCTGTTAATGCATTCTGGTTAAAGGTCACCTTGGAACAGGACCCCCAGATTTTATGTACAAGTTACAGGAGATGTGATTGCTAGCCCATTTTTAGAAATAAGTTCCCTAATTCTTTAGCAGCTAATTTTTAGGCCTAACAAGCAATTTGCTTTTACCATCGTTCAATTCGAATTCACTACCTGTTACTACTCATGCTACTGCTTCTGATATGAGTCACAAATGCGCTGGGCTTCGAAAATGTGCAGGAGATATTCTGAGCTGGTCAATAGCTGCGTAGTTTTCTTACTCCCAGATAATTGCAGGCTTATATTGAGTCACAAATACAAGGTTTAACATTATGAAACACGCAGCTCTCAATACGTACGATGCATGAGCCACTAATAAATTGGGCTCACTGAAACGCAATTCAGGGCCGAGGACTTGTGAGCGACATGTAGTTACAGCTTAGCCTGGGGGTCGCAATTCACGAGACAGACTGCGAACTAGAACCGAATTGAGACATCAGACAACTTTCGACTAAACTGAGTATGAGCCTGCTTCAACCAACTTGGACTGAGCCTGGTCTATTAACACATATTTTGTGACTTTTATATTCGCTAACTTGTTAGTACGTTAGAATTCATTCTAGCAAAGATATTTTTATTTATTTGCATATTTCGCCTGGAATACAAGTGTGTTAATGTACAACCCGATTCCGGGTTTCATTCTTCAGATTGCATGCAGCCATTTTCAACAGTGCTTTTTTGTATCGGCTACTTCAAAGCCAGCTATAAACGGTGAATAGAGCTTCTTCGATAGTTCAACTGTTCCCCAGAAACACATTGGTGACATCGGAAAGTTTGATGAGTTGTAGTGGCAATGGTGGCAAGGAACTATGAAAGAGCTAGAATGGTTGCCGGTTGAGCAAAGGATACAGAGCAAAGTTCTTACGCTGACCCACAAGGCCCGCCACGGCTTGGCTCCTTCATACCTAGCTGAACTGCTGCATCAGTTTCAGCCTGTTCACGCCGTCAGGTCCTGTTTGGACAATACATTAGCTGTCCCATTCCTCCGCTTGAAGACAGTTGGCGACAGAAGCTTTAGCTCTGCAGGTCCTAGACTGTGGAACTCGCTTCCACGATTCTTACGCAACGAAATCTACTCTCCAACTGCCGACTATGGCACATCTTTTTCAGCGGTCCTGAAATGCTACTTCTATGCAAGTCACTACCTCAACTACTCTCCTAACTCTGCTATGCTTCCCGCTTTCTCTTTGTTGCGTGAGACGAAGTCTGTTTGCTACCGAATGCGTACCGAAAGCCGCTTAGGCTGTGAGTTTGCTATACAAAACTCTCGTGCGTAACACCCACATGGTCTTTATGACTTTGTGGAGTTACTGACGGAGATACATTACATTACATTACATTACACGAAAAACCCATCATATTAGAAGTGATTACGGCCCGGGTCCCTAGAAGCTCCTGTTTTGCCACGAGCAGACCCCGACTTCCAGGTTTTCAGGGAGAGACAGCGGCAGACCGGGACGTCCTTCTCAAGAGGAACCAGCTGACGCGTGTTACGTTACTGTGTCACCGGCGGCAGCAGCGCTAGTGGAGTCTCACGAAGACACAAAGACTCGAGCGGATGAATGTGAGCAGTGAGCAAGCAGTGAATAAAGACTCATCCTATTCCCTTGCGGGTATATATATATATATATATATATATATATATATATATATATATATATATATATATATATATATATATATATATATATATATATATATATATATATATATATATATATATATATATATATATATATATATATATATATATATATATATATATATATATATATATGAGCTAGGGGATAACTTGACTCTCCAAGATACTGGAGTGCCTCTGCGGTGGGCCGCACGCTTACGTCAAAAGCTCAACCACCGGTAGCAGGCGGGGCATACATCGCGGCGGCCGAGAAGCCACAGGCGCACACAACACGTGGCGTCACCGGGTCAGCTCGTTCGTCCCGCCCTTCGAGCAACGCCGCTACAGGACGGCGACAGAACGTAGCGACCGATTCGCTCTGTTGCTGAGCACCGGTAGCCCAACGACGATAACCGTGGTGACCCAGCGTGACCCCGCGGATAGAGCCAGAAGGACAGAGGCAGACTGCCAGCAGAGCGGCGACGTTCAGGCCTACAATCCGACCACGGTCCAGCCGAGCGACGGCTTCAAGCGTTAGTTACGCAGCTTGGTTCGCCAGCTGCCCGGCCAGAGTGCAAGGTCGGCTGACCCGTGCAGATGGCTGGATAGGCGCCCCTTCGACGTTTTTCCGGGCTGCAAGACGAATGTCGCCTGAAGTCGCAGACTGGCAGAGGCAGTGGCATCGGGCTAATCAAGCGAGTGGCGATCGCTAGAGTGGAAGCCGCTCGTGCGGCCGACGCTCGCTCCGACCGTGGCGCTCATCTATGAGGGGGAGGAGGAGCAAATATCGCCGAGCGACGCCGAGCGACCTGAGAAGAGACGGACCACAGCCCGCACCAGCTGGGCAGATTGTCAAAGAGCGCCTACGGCGGGCTTGAATCGGAGGCCTGCCAGCGAAACTGCACGCTGCCCAGTAGCGAGTGGCTGGCATCAATCCAAGCAGCAGGAGACGCTGGTCGGCACGTGCATTCCACGCTGCTTTGTAAAGCTGCTGGACCGAGGCCAACGGAGACCCGGTCTCAAAATGGTGGGTGCAAGGCGATACGTCGTTCGCTTTTGAACGATGAAGGCTTGCTGTGTCTAGTCTTGAGTTGCTTCGCACGACAAGCACAACGAATGGTAAGAAGGTCGTGAGAAAAGCTGACGGGATTATTTAAAAATGTGTCGTTAGCTTCGATAAGTTTGCCTCGGCGTAGCTCAACCATCAGTTCGCAGTGTCTAGTCGAGACTTGATGACTCGATGCTAACATACCCATATGCGGCGATGCCACAAAGCCACTCGGAGCTAATTGGTTGCAAGGCAGGAGAGTTATCTGCAGCCAATTTTAAGCCTTGGCGGCTGGATGTGAGTATTCGGTGGCACCCGTAACTCGCAGATCGTCCGGCCTGTGCAACATGATGATTGGAGCAGATGCAAGGCTTTGCAGCCAGGCTCGTCTGCAGCGAGCGGTTCGCTTGCCCCAATACATTTCACCGACTCGGACTGCCACTTGCTCAAGCAACTATTGCATCAAAGGCTTTTTCACTGTTCATGTTTAAATCTCTTCCTTTTCTGGATCTTCATTGCCATTAGGAAATATTTCCACTTCAAGCTTTGAAATAATGAATTTAAGAATAAGCCCACTCCTCGCATCATGTGCTCTATTCACACGGGTTGTTGTTATTGTACTAATACGTGCTGATCTTGAGAACGTTATCCCACATCAGCTGAATCGTGTTTCATTCCCAGCACATGCTAAGTGACTAGAAAGCGGTCTAGTTGTTTCGAGGTGAACCAGAAGTACTTCATTCTTATTTTGTACTGCCCACTGTAGATAGTGTCAGACGTGGGCATTGCTGTACGTACAGCTTCTCAGTAATTGCACATCAGCCACATTCAACATTCTTGATCTCAAGCGAAGGAGGCTCCAAAGAAAGAAGGATCGAGTAGAGAGAGAGAGAGCGAGAGAGAGAGAGAGAGAGAGAGAGAGAGAGAGAGAGAGAGAGAGAAAGAGAGCGCGAGAGAGAGCGAGAGAGAGAGAGAGAGCGAGAGA
Organism: Cristatella mucedo; assembly: GCA_009760855.2. Classification (NCBI taxonomy): domain Eukaryota; kingdom Metazoa; phylum Bryozoa; class Phylactolaemata; family Cristatellidae; genus Cristatella; species Cristatella mucedo. The sequence goes on along the minus strand of WPIO01000338.1, from coordinate 20,564 downwards.
GCGCGAGAGAGAGAGGGACAGAGAGAGAGAGCGCGAGAGAGAGAGAGAGCGAGAGAGAGAGGGACAGAGGGACAAGTCTAAGCACTGGATAAATTGCTTCAACTTCGAGGCTAAGCTTAGCTTGGAGAGGAAATCAACGACACATGTACGGATTAGGAAAATAGAAAGAACATCCAACACAGGAGGAAATGTCCTACCTCGGGGGAAATGTCTAGGGACATATGTCCTAAGCTCCACCAGGGGGCGGGGAGTGTCCATAGTGGGGAAACGTCCAGGGGGATCTCCTCCATCCGGATTTCAGGCATTCCTTCAAGTGTCGCCTTTTTGGATAGAGGTCTTGATGTTAGTTAGGAGTGAATCGGCTAGGTTTGATCTCATGTACGGGATATGTCACCGCGACCTGAGACTCTCCTAGTGAAGATGGTTGCAGTATGAAGTTGGGCTTGTTTCTACTCGTGCATTTAGCTCGTATGCCCCCACAGCCTGGAACTCCCTCCCGACCTGCATCAGAACATCCCCTGACCTGACCACATTTAAAAGAAACTTAAAAACATACCTATTTAGGACAGCATTTAGTGGGTCCTTGTGATTCGTCCTCGATGTGCTTATGCGTGCTGACACTGTTCATGCTGCCACTAACCACATTTGCATGCTGACCCAGTGCATGTAACCCCTAACCATGTTATTCATTTTGTTTGTTTTTCAAGCATGATTTTACTTACTATTCTATTGCGTATCACTTTGCAGCAAATGTAAAGCGCCTAGAAAGAGATTAAGTTCTCTGAGGGCGCTTTATCAAGTGCAATATTATTATTATTATTATTATTATTATTATTACTCCATCACGGCCGACTGCGATGGAAACGAGAGCCCAAGCGTTGTCTAAAATGCTCTCCTCACAGAAAAAATGGCTTCCGACGCCCCCCACCCAAGATATGGGCTGCCGCACTACGCACGTGAGATTCATGCTGACTTTGTTCTTTTTATGATTTACTTCCTGTCACCCGCTTTGTCTTCGTGCGATAGCTCGACGCGATATCTGCATTCGCTAATTTGATACGATAGGGTTCATGACCTGTGGCAGTTTTAAGTCGCTAACCTGAAGTAACCCAGCCCACAGCGACTTAACTTTTGAGGGTGTTTTACAAGCGCAACGCAGTCGAGTAAAATTTGGCTCACGTAAGCGCCATAAATAAAATACCGTTTTCAGAAATTTGACTCGCTTCGGTAAAGAATATAAACCCACTAATTTGGCTTCAAGGCGAAAGGTGTCACGGAGCCCGTGTGTATAGAGGTTAGAGGAACCATTTGGGCGTACGATTGTGCTTCCTTCGCAGCAAAGTAAAGTGCCTAGAAAAAGATTGAATTCTCTGATGGCACTATATCAAATTTATTTAGTACTGAAATTAATATTATTGAAATATACTCGCGCGAACCCTTTTGAAAGCGAACGCAGTCTCCAGGACAGAAGCCGCAACACCCGCCTGTCAAATGCAGTCGCATGAATATGACGTGCAAAGTGTCGCGCTCCGGTTTGGTACGGCGGCTGCGATGAAAGTGTCAGATTAGATTGTGGTCTTCGCGGGCGAACGAGCGGAGCCAGGCACTTCCTCCCCGTAGGGGCGTGACGGCAGCGTGCGGTGCGTTACGAACGCCGCACTAGTGAAGACGCTCGGACAGCGAGACCTTACTCGAGCAGTTTACCCAGCGGCCGCCAGCCTCGCATGCAAATTTACCTTTCGTCCGAAGAGATCTTCCAGTCGTAGAGCGACTGTCGAGCGAACACTAGAAGGCGCACACTGGCGGCCGTCAAGTGATGACACGCAAACCGTGTCATCACTTACGAGGCCACTACTGCGTCCAAGTGTCAGACGCTGTCGAGAGTCTCTTAAATGCCACGTCGTGCCATCCGCGCCGCCTTATATATTTCAATTGCTTGTGGGAGTGTCGACAAGTGCGTTACGCCGAAGGCGTTGGCCGGACGCCGCTCGAAATTTGTTGGAATAACGTAACATAATGTAATGTATATCTGTCTGTAATCCCACAAAGCCCCAAAGACGGTGTGATTGTCACGCACAAGAGTTTAGTATAGCGTACTCATTACCTAAGCGGCTTTCGGTACGTATTCGGTAGCCCACAGAGTTCACCTCAAGCAACAGAGAGAAGGTGAGTAGCATAACTGAGTTTTAGAGACCAGTTGAGATATTGAGTAGCATGACAGTAGCAGTACAGGTCTGCTAGGAAGGATGTGCCGCACTCGGTAGCAGGAAAGTAGATATAGTACACTACCACTCTATTCTCCTAGGCCTGCCACTTTTGTTATTTCCTGTCCAACCTCAACGTCTACTGTAGTGATAGAAGTCTTTCAACCTACACCAGATCCTCGTGCTGACGATGTAGACTATCATATTTCGACTGCGGCGGTGGGCACCGGATTGGAGCACTTACTACGGCCATTCTGACGACTCATCAGCCGAATCCGTCAGAATCTCGCCGCCGCCATCAACTCTACAAATCGAAAACAAACGCAACATGGCTGAGCGGACCAGCGAACGAGCTAAATTCGAAAGCCCATTTTAAGAATGCGGTAATGCCACGAAATTTTCGTGGATAAGCCGTAAACACGTAGCGCTCAGCGAAAACCCCAATATTAGCGCCTCGCGCCAAATTGAACGAGGACGAACCCACGAATCCTATGGAGACCGAATGCCTTTAGTTGTGGAACTCTTTATGCGGGATGCCGCGAACTTTTGCTACAAAAGCCATAAACGGACGTAGCGTTTAGCTCAGCCGCAGCAATTTGCCGCCGCCGCCCAGTAGCTCTAAATAGCTGGCAGCGTGGTAATTCCAGAGAGAGCGAGCCTCTCTTTGAATTAACTCGTCCCCCAGTTCTATATAGGGGATTTTTTTTTCGGGCCGTGAGATGGATTGAACTTCCACACCTACGCGCATTACAATCTACACTGCGACCGAAACTTCCTGGACATCCACGCCGACAAAGTGTTACCGCCAACTAAGCAACCGCGTCATCATTAAGCATTGTCGCGTTTGCTCCGAGGCATAGGGTGAACCTATTACGATTTCCGAAATAGTGTGTGTTTGTACAATTATTGATTATTAATTCTTATGGAGTCGTCGGAGTAGGAGTGACCAACGACTGGCTGCGAGCAACTTGCACGCTAGATGGGTCGCAGCCACTAGCTGACGGGTAGTATCCAGAAGGTTGTGAATGTGTCCTGCACTGTCAACTATTCGGTAGGATCTTAGGCTCGTGGATGTTCCGGATGTCTCAGTGTTCTGATTGCCACAATTAGGAAGCATCCATAGGCTAATCATAAACTAGACCAGTTTTATTGACACAGTAGTATGGGCCAGCCAGAGATTATGAACAACTGTGGTTGACGGCGAGTTGTGATTTATGGAAGAAGCAATTTAAGGGAGCTGCACAGCAAAGGGCCCAGGCGTGTTACAGTGTAGGGAACCGCTAGAGGATACGTCCGTGCGAATACGAGTCTTCCGAGGCCGCGTCCGGGGATATCTGCGTGAGTCACCAGGAATTCTGTGGTAAAATACTCTCGTGTTTCGCGTGTTGTAACTTGACATTCACCAAGGGAGCTTCGCATTCGCGAGTGCGCCTAGGCGTGTTTTATGGGTAACGATCGCCCAGATATGGATGCCTATGACCGGCGTATTACGACATAAAATTCGCCTTTCTGCCTACTTCTAAGCATCGTTCGCGTGGGTGGGACATGCAACGAAATGTCGCGGTTAAGCAATACAACGTGTAGCGCTCAGTGCAACCACCCCGCAAGCCATATAGTCGTGCCTCGTACAGGTGCTTCCGAAGGAAAGGGGGGGGTCGCTAGTTTGCTAATTTCAAGATGACGCCTCCCCCTACAGCCGCCGCCCCGCTACGGTAGGTAGTAATCTCTCGACAAATTCATCTAACAGTCGCTTCTCTGTCTCACGTTACACACACCACGGATTCGTCCGTTACTCACATCTAACGGCACATATAGTCACCACAAAACGCCGTCCTAGCTTAAAGCGGAGGAGAAAAATATATTCAGTCCGTAGATTTATTTCGCTAGTCCTCAAGTCAGGCCGAAATCTTGAATTCAGGTAGGGAATTAGGTCCAGTCCGTACAAGTAGTCGCAGCCACGCACGCTGCATCTCCGATGCGACCGAGCGGAGAGGCAAGCTACCAGGAAATTCAGAGACTAGCACTTTATAGAGTCTCACAGTAATCGTTGGCTGCGGTTGTGGCTTAATAGTACTTACATTAGTATTAGTAATATTAGTAGTGTGTAGTAGTAGTAGTACTATTACAATGAAACCGTCGAGCCACACCCGGTTTGAGGTTTCCGCTACGCGTGTGCGTTCGCTGCATCCGGATTCTGCTCCTGCGAACGCACGGGCAGCAGGTGGTTTGATACTCGCGCGCGCCTAGTGATGGGCAGCTGGTCGCGCCGACGGTGACATCAAAGGGCCGACTAGCTTCCTCTGCCGACGTTGGCTCGGCAGCCGCTACCCTCCCGGACCGCCCGCCGCTGTTGATGCAGCGTGGCGTTGTTAAGAGGTAGAGAGGTTCACCCGAGGATGGACTCAGTAATCTGGAGTGCGGTCAAGTACGAGTGCTTTTCACTGGGCTCACCATTCGAGTATGGAATTGCAATGACGATGGCGTAGAGCCGAGTACTGCGATGAGACCGACAAGGAAGTTGGATAATGACACGTGGATCCACGGCTTTCGGCTGCTTGAAATGGAGGCTAAATGGGGCGTACCCAAGTTTGAAAATGCTGCTCACTTTGGCAGTGCTGGTTAAAGTGAAACGCATTAGCCTCGTACGTTTGAAGTGTACCCTATGTTGTATCGGCTGCACTGTGGAGAAATATGTAGCTTCGCCGAGAGGGATCTCCACCTGGAACAATCATCAGCACTCCATCTGAAACGTTCGTGAGTCACTGAGGATTTCAGTGAGTAGGTACTGCCTAAAAGCCTGAGAATAAAATCCAGTTAATGGCCTCGTTCACATCCGTGTACGGCAATTTCTCGGCGTCCTCAATGCACTGGATCTACTATTTGCACACAGTCTGACGTCATATCAGAGAGCTTACTCACTTTGATAATGGATGTGAAAGTATTGCGTCCTAAACTGAACTGAATCTCCGATGCAGGCGCTTCACGCATGCCACAGGGCTCGAGGCCCACGACTCTCATGTACCATCGCTTTGCTGTAGGTTGGAGCGCAGGCTGCGCAATCAGTGGAGGCCAAACCAGTGCAGCTCGGAGAAATCAGAGATTCATGACATTACACAGATGGGACTGCTTACAAGTTTGCGTGGGTAGGACTGCTTATAAGCCAAAACTTTGGATAAATCACTCTCATGCTTTTAGACTGCAGCTGCTGCAATTCAAGAAAGCCGTAGCAATAAGCCTTCAATCACTTTTCTACTGGTATCAGCCTCCAAGGGCCTCACCTACATTGTGGACAAAGATCGAGTTGGGCAGCATGATGCATCCTGCAAGGCTTCTCGCTAGGGTTTCTAACTAACCTGCACCCGCCTCCGGTCATGCGGCCGATGACGCGCTACGTGCTCACCGTCCAGCTGGCTTGTCATGGTGCTTGGCATCCAATCAGCGGTTGCAGATATACACCTTTACTGCACAGGCAGCAGCTTTAAGACAGCTGGGCACCAAAAGCTCTTAATGTGGAGGTCCTAGACTGCCGAACTCACTTCCACAATTTGTATGCAAAGACTTATAATAAGTAATAATAAATAAGAATTACAATGCATTTGATGCCACGCCCACAGATAGCATACTTTCCTAGGCAATTTAAAAATCCACGCTAAAGAAGAAGAAGTATGATCGATCCGAGCGTTTAGTGGCCGCACCTGCTCAATAAGCAACGAGAATAGCCAGGGTTAGGGGTGACGCATTCAGGCCGCTTCGCCTTCAGGGGATCAGCTCTTTTACTTGACGCACATTAAAGGTAGCCTCATCTCATGCAGAAACCCTCTGAGAATCTTTTTAAGGAAGCTTGCAGGTTTCGATTCTGCAGCTAGCTTTAGTCAAAAGAGGACCTAACGGAGGCTAAAGAATGTTCTTGATGATGTTTTCAACAGAAGGCTTAACACTTTTGGGCCGAGCCGTTTAACCTCTGAGTGAGGCCTCTCAGTATTAGTCAGCAAATTGTTTAGCTAGGAAACTTGGACAAATTGTCTCTACCCTATGAAGACCAAACGCTAGGGTTGACATGGTCAGGTCAGCATGCAAAGTGTGGTAGCTCCTGGCTCCGCCATTGAATGAACGGTATCGCAAGGGTCGGGAAAGGAATGAATGCAGAGGAATTCCTTTAGCTGATACTAGTACATTTGGTGGGGTGGAGTTACGAGTCACCAACGTTGAGGTGTCAAGGTGTTATCGCTACCTGCACTGGCTATTGGTTTTTGGATTATTTATATAAGATACAAAATATGGATTATGTGAGCGCTGAATTAGTTGTGATAGCTTTCGAAACTCCCTTTTCCATTACCTGAAGTTCGCTGATCGTCGCCCCCCGCCGAAGTTCACCAGACCTCGTGATGGATTGCACTGGCATTTTTGTCTGAATTTCGTTTGCTGAGACTGCTACAGGACGAAGTAGAGGAGTCCACTTTCAATGGCGGCAGCCGCCTTGGAAGTTACTGCTGATAATTACCAATCTAATCTGAAGGTCAAATTAGTTATAATAAGATTGAATCTGCAAAGCAGGAAGCTCGCTTGGTCGGCTCTCGAGAAGCCGGATAGCAGGATTTCCACGCCAGACCTAGAAATGGCTTCATGTAGGCTTTTATGGTGATGATCGAGGTCGGGCTTAAGCCCAGCAGCTCATGTGCTAATAAGGCCAGAGTCGAGAGAGGTAAGTTCCAGCTCAACTTGCCTAACGAGTACATAATTTGTGTGGCATTTAAGATCCTAGTCGTTTATGGGTCAATAGCACTTTGTTGCATTGTTATTACTCCAATGGCCGGTTTATGTAAAAGTGATTTATGGGCCAGCAGAGATTGCCAACACCACTGTTGGTTGATGGGTTTTTGCGGTTTATGGCGGTGCCATTTAAGGAGCGGCCAGCCAAGGCGCAGTTACGTTGAGGATGCCGGGAAAGCGTCCGTGCGGGCTGGGCGCCCCTGAGCCTGCTGGCAGTATTCTTGCACGTGGTGCCGTATACCTGCCGTTAGGGAGAATGTCAAACTACCACTTGTAATTTTACTCTTTTCAACTAGCAGCAGATGAATAGTGGCTTCGATGAGTTCCACGTAGGTAATGGGTTGCTGGATCAGTGGACTCATGAGCTCCGGCTGGCTCGTTCCCGGTTAAGGTGACGAAATATAACCGCCATATAATTCATTGACCTGGCGCCCCAGGGGAGCTTAACCTGTATTCGGGTGCCGCGCGCGTGCCTCGGGGCTCCGAGCCCACGACCTCAGCCAGACCCAGCAGTCGAAGGACGGAAGCTTTATCCGCTGGACCAAACCAACTCGGCGACATGGCTTGGGTTCAGTGCTTCCGAGTTTTATGCAGATCCAGCTGACCCTAGATTTGCTCACACAGCGAGCGGTGCAATGCTGGACCAGTTTGTGTCTGCTGATACCGGATCCACTTTTTAGCATCGACGCGTAAGGCATCGTTTCTGACATACCAGCCGTATGCGGTGACGTCAAGTATACAGTTTACTGGATGCTCACGATGATAGCGACGTTCTAGATTGAGCAACTTTCAAAAAGACAAAACAAGAGATGCTGCACCGTTGAGCGAGACTAAACCTGCCGGATTCTGCGGCGTATCGTAAGATTTTTCGTAGCTCTCGGAGAGACAGTGGGCTGGGCTTTTGGCTATCGAGAGGCGAGAGAGAGACCAGATCGTGGTCTGACTGGCATTTCTGCAAAAATTATTAGGTGCTCGTCGCTCCCCATCGCACTCCCTCGTTACGGGTCTCGAGCCGAAACCAGGGGCAGAGCCGCCGCTCGGCCAATCCCCGCCACGCTCAGGCTACGATACGACGCCTCCTAGTCACGCTGCTGAGCTGGGTCAGAGACATTAGTACCAGTAAGCCAGCCGCAGCCGCACGCTGACGGTGCGAGGTTCTCCGGCGATAGGCACGAGTTTCGAGGAGCGCGGTCGTCTGAGCGGCGCAGCATCGAGGAGCTTCGCGCAGAGGCGAATACTTACAGAGACTGAAAACTGGTGCAGCAGTTTCAGCTAGGTACCAAGGAGCCAAGCCGTGGCGGGCCTTGTGGGTCGGGGTGAGAACTTTGCTCCTGTATCCGTTGTTCAAGCAAAAAGAGGCTGTTTAATCTGCTAGGATTTACTTATTTATTTATTTTATTTTCCCGAATGGCGGCCAAGCGACGTTTTGCATGGCGGTGCATGAATGTCACGTGACGTCGAAGACCGGTAGGTGCTGGAGTGGAAGCCCACACGCACGGCCGATGCTCGCCGAGCGACCTGCGAAGAGACGGACCACCGCTCGCATCTGCTGGGCCGCGCAGTCGAAAACCCACATACGATGATATGCATATACGATGGCACTACTCCATGAGGAAGTAGGAGGAATAGGGAGCAAACTGAGCGACGCCGAGCGACCTAAGAAGAGAAGAACCACTGCTCGCATCTGTGGGCCGAACTTGATCCAAAGAGCACCTACCAGCGGGCATAGATCGCAGGCGTGATCAGCTGAAGTGCGCTGCAACAAGTAGCGATTCGCTGGCATCAATCCAAGCAGCTGAGGCGCCGGTCGGCGCGAGCTCTCCACTGCTTCGTGAAGTGCTGGCCCGAGACCAACTCAGGCTGGATCTCGAAGTGGGAGGCGAATTGTCATTCATGTACTAACAAGTGCTGAAATTTTGCCTGTTATCGCTCATCTAGTGAATCGTGCTCCCTTCTCAGCACACGCTAACTGACTAGAAAGTGATTTAGGTGTTCCGAAGTGCACCAGAAATATTTTATTATTGTTTTGTACTGCCCACTGTAGCGGATTTCGTAGGCATGGAGATATTTGAATCACATATCTGCCAGTGGCTGTGCAAATACCTTCACACGTCAACATTCTCAATCCTCAAGCGATGGAGGCGCCAAAGTAAGAAGATAGAGGGCAAAGAGAGAGAGAGAGAGAGAGAGAGAGAAAGCGATAAGGAGGAGAGAGACCGAACAGCCAGACAGCCATAGAGGTCTAAGCGCTGGATGAGTGTTTCAACCCTACAAGCTAAGCTTAGCTTGAGAGGAAATCAACGACATCTCTGTTGAGCAGGCAAGTAGAAAGAACATCCAACATATGTCGCTCACAACGACGAGCGTGTTTTGATATCGGGGATACAAGAATGGTGAATGTAGCACGTGCCGCAGAAGTGGCAAACACTTGACATTCCTGAAAATCAGCTACTCGTTATCTAAACATTCGCCTCACTCAATCCAGCCTCTCACAGCTAATCATAGCCTTAGCAATTCATAGTCCAGCCCCTTTTATTTTCAAGCTGTCTTAAAATTCCGCAGTCCAGCCACAAATGCCTCTTTAATTTTCAAACTTATTGAGATCGATGACGCAATTCCACTGCATGCAAAAGCTGAAGCTCAAATTATTCAACGCCGAACGGAGAAAATGACGCAAGAAGCGGTGTATTTGAGCCATTCCTTCAGTGTCGTCTTTTTGGGGGATATCGCGATGTTAGCCAGAAGAAAGCTAGGCTAAAGTGGGATTTCATGTACGGAATTGGTCGCGCCGCGTCGCGAGACTCTCCTAGTGAGGATGGTTATACTATTGAAGGAGACTTCGTGCTCCTTCATGGCCGACTGCGAGCGGAAACGAGAGCGAGCGTTGCTCTGGTGCTAACCAATCGCAGCAAATTAGCTCCGCCGCCGAAACCCCAGATGTAGCTGCGCACTTTCACGCACGCGAGATTCATGCTGACTTTGTTCAACTGTAATTTACTCCCGTCGTCCTCTGTGTCGTCGTGCGACGAAAGCTCGACGCAGTGGCTGTGATCGCTAATCGGGTTGGTCAGCAGGGTTAGTGACCGGTGGCAGTTTTGATAGCCGCCGAACTGCAGTATCCGGCGCACAGCCGCGTATCTCATGCAGCTGTTGCATAAGCCCGACGCAGTCGAGTAAAAAGTTGGCTCAAGTAGCGCCACAAAAATAATTTTAGTTTTCTGAAGTAGGTCGATAGCTTCAGTAAAGAGATAAACGACCTACAGAATGTGGCTTCTAAGGCTGAACGGAGGTCGCATAAAGCCTATATCAATGGAGCAGAAGAATGACGGGCGTACGATCTGTGCTTCCTTTGCAGCAGCAAAGTGCCTAAGAAAGAGATTGAGTTCTCACGAGGGCACTTCTCTCAAATTGTATGGCGTATTTAAATTGTTATTATTATTGGAAATATGAGCTCGCGCGCGCGTTTTGAAAGCGGACGCTGGCGACAGAACCCACCTGGCACACGCTGAGTCTCGTGGCAGTCGCACGAATGCGACGTACAAAGTATCGCGCGCTCCGTTCCGAACGCATAGCGCTCCGCACGTTTGCCTCTCCGTAGCGTGACGTCAGCGTGACTTAACGTGTTTGCGTGCGGACGCTGGACAAGCGAAGACCGCTCGAGCAAGCTGGAACGCTTTACTTCGACCCGGTTTCCTCGGCGGCTGTCGGTCTCTGCAAGTGGCCTTTCAGATCCTGTTTCGAAGAGATCATAGGAAGTGTCCGAACGACTGTCCGTGCAAGACGTGTAAGCAAATGTAAGCGCCTTGAGAGAAATTGAATTCTCTGAGGGTGCTATATCCACATTATTATTTTTATTACTTTACTACACTGGCGGCCGCCAAGCGACGATGCTCGACCGTGAAGTCACGAGGCCGCGCATCAAGTTTTAGGCGCTGTCGAGGGTCTTTGTATCCGCCGACCATCACGACCATAACTGTTTTTAATTGCTCGGAATTATGGACCTGTGCATTGCACGCTTGGAGACATCGGCCAGGCACCGACTCGAGGTTAGTGCGAATAACGTAGCAGTAAGTAACGTATTTCCGTGTAACTCCACACCAAAGCCCCAGACGGCGTGATTGTTATCTAACAGAGTTTTGTACAGTGCACTCCCAGTCTAGAAGTGGCTTTCAGCTGCATTTGGCAGCCAAAAGTTCTCAAACAACAGAGAGAGAAGAGTAGTATAGCTGAGGTTGGGAGACCAAGTTGGATAATGAGTGGCATGAAAGTAGCAGCTCAGGACGGCAGGAAAAATGTGCAGCCGGTCATTCATGAAAGGAGGTAGTGTAGTATATTCACCTCTTATTCCTCTAAGGCCGGCCACCACTTTTCATTCGCCGACTCGACGTAAACGTTTGCCTATTCCCTTCATATAGTGCACTATAAGCCTTTCTACCATTCATACCGCCTATTTCTAACGACGTCGGCCATTATGTACGATCTATTACAACTCCGCATTGCGCAACTTAGCGCGGGCGATGCTATAACAGTTATTGTATACGCTTACTCTGCCTTAGAGCGTACCCGCCAAAATTTCTCGTGTTTCCTGTGCGTCGCAGCTCTCAGAAAAAGATTACTGTTACTCCGCGCAATTTGCTCTTCGGGCTTCACGCTTCTTATTACGTGCTGAGAAGAAGCTGCAAAAGAAAATTAAACCGCCTCTGCTGAAAACTCGAAGTTTGCTCGACTCACGCCCTAATCACGTGATCGGGGGCTGGCGGTGACGTTTCTCTCTACAGCGGCAGGCCACCGCTGGCACGCTGGGGGAGGTGCTTTCCAACGCTAGGGTGACGACACCGGTGGTAAATCGAGGCGGTCCATACATGTATTACACCCAGTCTCGAAAAGTGGAACTCAAAAAATGTCCCAAACCAGCGCAGCTCGGAGAAGCCAGAGATTGCTGACCATTCCGCAGGTAGGACTGATAGTATTACTAATTACACGTGGATCCGTGACTTTCAGCTTCTTGAAATGGAGATGAGGCCGACTAAGTTTGAAAACGCTTTCTGGTGAATGTGTTCACTTTGAAATCCTGGTTAAGTGAAACATTCCCTTTGTAGCAATGTAAAGCGCCTAGAGAGAGATTGAGTTCCATGAGGGTACTTTATCAAGTGCATTATTATTATTATTAAACATTAGCCTGGTAAGTTCAGTGTCCCCCTAAATTGTATCGGCTGAATAAATTACTTAGCTTTGCAGAGAGAGACATCACAGCACTCCAAGTGAAACGTACGCAGTCTAAGGATTTCTGTGAGAAAACATACTGCCTAAAGCCTGAAAATAAAAAGGACCAGAATGGCCTCGTTCACATCCGTGTAAGGCAATTCTCCATATTACCACCACTGGATCTAGGCAGAAATTCTGAAGCCATATCTGAAGTTTATCCATCATACATAGACTGATTTGTATAGCTCCCTAACGGAACATAATCTCCGTTCAGCCGCTTATGGTGTATACAATCATCTTTGCCTAGCCGGAACGAGCTATTCAACCACTGGGCCAAACCAGTGCAGCTCGAAGAAGTCAGAGATTCCTGACCATTACGAAGGTAGGGCTGATAGTATTGCGAATTAAACGTCAATCCGCGTCTTTCTGCTTCTTGGAATGGAGGCTAGATGAGGTAGACTAAATTTGAAAACGCTTTCTGGTGAATGTGTTCACTTTCAAATCCTGGTTAAGTGAAAAAATTCGCCTGGTAAGTTCAGGGTCCCCCTAAATTGTATCGGCTGAATGAATTACGTAGCTTCGCCGAGAGAGACATCACAGCACTCCAAGTGAAACGTAGGCAGTCCAAGGATTTCTGTGAAGAAATCTTACTGCCTAAAGCCTTAAGACCAAATGACCAGAATGACCTCGTTTACATCCGTGTATGGCAATTCTCCATGTTCCAAGTAATCGATCTAGGCAGAAAGTCTGAAGCCATATCTGAAGTTTATTCGCCATATACAGACTGATCCTTATAGCGTCCTAACGGAACATAATCTCCTTTCAGCCGCTTCACGTAACTACAATCATCTTTGCCTAGGTCGGAACGAGCTACTTAGCCACTGGGCCAAACCAGCGCAGCTTGGAGAAGCGATAAGCCAAACCAGCGCAGCTTGGAGAAGCTTACAAGTCAAAATTTTGGAAAACCACACTACGGTTTAGCCGTAGTTGTGACAATTAAGTAAGCCGTAGCTTTAGTCTGCAATCACCTTTCTACTGGCATCAGCCTCCAAGGGCCTCACCTACATTACGGTCAATTGATAATTTGGCAATGATGCATCTGCAGACTGCTCGCTAATGTTTACCTAACTTACCTGCACCCGCCTCGGTCATTTAGCTGATACGCTACGTGCTGACGGCAGCCGGCTTGGTACCCAATCAGCAGTTGCAGACGTACAACTTTATTGGACAGAGCATCGCTTTATGGTGGTCCGCTGGCTCCAAAAGCTCTGGATGTGGAAGTCCTTGACTCGCTTCCACAGATTTTATGCAAAGGCTTATAATAATAAATATTATTATTATAATTACAATGCATAACTCACCCACAGATAGCTCAATCGTTTTCTAGGCAATTTACAATTGCTAAAGAAGTACGATCGAGGGGTTAGTGGCAGCATGCTCAATAAGCGACAAGAATAACACGGTTAGGGGCTGACATGCCCAGAGTCAGCAAGCAAGTATGGTTGCTCTTGGCTCTGCCCTTGAATAAACGGTATCGCTAAGGTCTGGGAACGAAAAGAGTGCGGAGGAATTCTTAGTTAATACTAGGTACTTTAGGTCGGGTGGGGTGGAGTTAGCGAGTCACCACCATTGAGGTGTGTATTGTCTATTATCTATGGTTAGCGTATCTGAACTGGCTTTTGGCCTCAGTTATTTATACAAAATACAAAATTTGGATTCTGTGAGCATATACTAACTGTGACAAGCTGGAAATGCCATTTTAATTCCCTGAAGTTTTGTGTCGCGTCCCCGCAGAAGTTCGCCAAACCTTGTGACGGCTTGCACTAGCATTTGTTTGAATTTCATCTGCTGAGACTGTTACAACGCTAGAAGTTGAGAGTGTGCTACTGACGGCAGCCGCCTGGAACTTGCTACTGCTAATTACTAATTAATCTAAGAGATATAATTATTTATAATAATATTAATCTAGAAGATCTCATGGGCCATTAGATGACCAATTTAGCACGGGTGCAGGCCGCCGTCGATGCTCCGTTGGTGCAAAGCGAGAAGTTCGCTATTCGGCTCAAGAAACCGGAAACCGTGATTTCACGCTAGACCACAGAAATGGCATCTTGTAGGCTTTGATAGTGGAGTTCAACTAAAATGCCTAGCCGATGCATAATTTGTATGGCTATTTTAAGATGTTAGTGGTTTATGGGTGAACAGCACTTCTTGCATTGGTATTACTGCAACGGCCAGTTTATGACAAAGTGATTCATGGCCCAGAAGAGATTATAACACTGCTGTTGGGAGATGGGCTTTGTGATTTACGGCAGTGCCAGTTAAGGAACGGCCAGCAAAGGCCCGGGGAGTTACGTTGAGGATGCCGAGAAACGTCCGTGCGAATAGACGTCCTCCTTCGGGGTTATGCCTGGTGCCACGTACCTGCCGTTAGGGAGAATTTCAAACTACAATTTGAATTTTACTCTTTTTAACTAGCAGCAGATGAATATTGGTTCCTATGAGTTCGGTAGGTAATAGGTTGCTGGATCAGGGGACTCATGAGCTCCGGCTTACTCTTTTCCGGCTAAGGTGACATGGTTTAGGTTCAGTGCTTCCGAGTAATATGCTGTCAAGCTGACCTAATGTGTTCAAATGGCCGCAGTGCAATATGACCAGTTTGTCTCTGCTGATACCGGATCAAATTTTAGCATCGACGTAGGCATTTTTCGTTTCTGGCTGACTAGCCGTGTGTGGTGACGTCATTATACAGTTACTTTATGGATGCTTATGATAAAGCGACGTTCTAGATTGAACAACTTTCAAAGAACAAAGCAAGGGATGCTGTCGTTAAGCGAACTAAATCTGCCGGACTTGCAAGTATCGCCAGCTTATTGTAACTCGGAGAGACTTAATGGGCCAGGGCTGGGCCATCGAGGCAAGAAGACGAAGCATTGGACGATCAGGACTGACTGGCATTCTGCTAAAACTAATAGATTCTCATCGCTCCCATCGCACTGCCACGATACGGGTCTCTGGCCTACCTCATAGATACTAAAAGTGACAAGTTCAGTGGAGCGATGAGAGAGCTGCCCGATTCTCACCCCTAATGCTGGAAGCCTGAACAGAGCTCAGTGGCCGAATTCGCTTAAGGAACGAACTCCTTGACAATAGGAACGTGAGAACGTAACACGGATTCCTCGTTTGCCTCACGCTTTTAAGGCTAGCTTTGTTACATTTAGGTTGTTGATATTTATAATGGTACTTGAAACATCACGAAGAGTAATAAACGAGGTGTAACGAGTAGGTGATCATTTGGTGCAGTGCAAATTAGTTACTTTATTGGTATGCCTGACATAAACTTATTTGCAGTATTTTAATCAGAATTTATTGTGTCGGTTGCATGCAATTAGGCTCCTCCATTAAACTCTGATTTATTCTTGAGAAGCTGTGTGTTGTACACTCACAATATCTAGGACAACAATAACGTATTTATTAATCCTGCACTGGCTACCAGTCAAGCAACGGATTGACCTCAAGGTTTTGTCGCTCACTTTTAGGTCCCTTCATTCTATAGCTCCAGCCTATCTCTCAGATATACTACCCCATCAGGTCATGCATCGTACCACCCGCTTTTCGGAATCCAAAAGTCTACAAATACCTCGTACAAACCTTAAATCCTTTGGAGACCGTGCATTTAGTTCGTATGCTCCCAAAGCCTGGAACTCCCTCCCGACCTGCGTCAGAACATCCCCGAACCTGACCATATTTAAAAGGAACTTAAAAACACACATATTTAGGACAGCAACTAGTGGGTCCCTGTGATTCGTCCTTCATGTGCTTATGCGTGCTGACACTGTGCATGCTCCCACCAACCACATTTGCATGCTGACCCTGTGCATGTCACCCCTAACCATATTATTCATTTTGTTGGTTTTTCAAGCATGATTTTACTTACCATTAAATTGCATTTCCCTTTTGCAGCAGATGTAAAGCCCCTAGAAAGAGATTAAGTTCTCTGAGGGTGCTTTATCAAGTGCATTATTAATAATGATATTATTATTAATTAACCGTTTCTAGCCAGCTACTTATTCTGCAGGTCTTTAATTAATTCACTAATAATTGCCTACTTACAAGTGTTTCCTATCGCAGAGTCTGCTAAATCTCTTGCATGGAGAATATTTTGCTTAATATAGCTCTAATAGCTTATCCTTTATTTAAGCTCGCTTTTTCTTTTAGGCGGTAAAATGCATTTTGGCTGAAACATGGTAAGTGAGCTGCCAGATGAAATGGTTTATACCTTACTGGCCGATCTCAATTTGAAAGGCGATCCCACGGTTTGGCCACCTAGTGCAGTGTGGGACCAGGGAATGTAAGCTATTCGGTAGTACTTCCGAGATTGCACTCAGGGAAGGAATTGCTTTGCAGTGAGACTATCAACATGCTTGGAGACACGGGAGCAGGAAAGACTAGCATCGTTCAGTCGTTATTAATCAGTCAGCCATCCACTGCTGCCGCTGACGATACAACTCGTGGAATAGATCAGAGCATTGCAAAAATCGAAAGTCAATTTGTGAACGTGAATGACTTTAGTGGGGAAGAGATTTATCAAACCGTGGTTCCAATACTTTTGCCTTCTAAAGGACTTTGCATCATTGCGTTCAATATAAGTGAAAACCTTGAGAAGCAGAAGGAGCAAGTGAACAAGTGGCTAATGAAAATATTTACTAAATCAACCGAGATACGAGTTATCGTAGTTGGCACGCATTCCAATCTCCTTAAAGCAGGCCAACTCAAGGATGTGGAAGAAGAGATGAAACATATGCAGACAAAAGTCAGCAGTCTGCTGAAGAAGAGCTTGCATCTCACATAAATGCACTTGAATGTTCGGATTCCTCCAAAACTAATGCTGACTTCCTCAAATAGTATTGTGCTGCCATAACAGCTGCTGACATTTCATTTACAACGATGAGCTGCAAAGACATTGGTGAAAATTTGTTAGGTGAGTCGCATAGCTGAAATCACCAGTCAAGAATAAACTGAATGCCCTGGAACAATATTCTGCATCATGGGGTCATATTATGAAAGAGATAAAGGGCCACAAGTCAGACGACGAGAACTCTCGACCATATTTGGAATGGCAGCAGGTCAGACAAGTGTATGCATGACATCTGGAGCCGCACGACTCCACACTGAAAGCTATACTTCGATCTCTCGCCTTTAAATCCCAGATGATATGGTTAGAGAGCTCTTCGTCTCTTAAAGACTTCGTTTTCAATCAACCTCAACAAATCGTTCACGATTTAAAGAAGGTATTTCATCACGAATATTCTGAAAGACTTAAAACCGACGACTACTACGAATCTTCAATGAAGTCATATAGTCAAGGGTTTTTGAACAGGTATTTCTTAGCGAAATTGCTTTGAAATGGACATGTCAACGTTGTCAGCGATTTTATGCAACTTTTCACATTGTCAGCCTGACTTTTAAGGAAAGTTATATCTTGACAGGTAGTCTCCACGATCAGCCTCCTTCTAGGCTGCAGGAGTGGCTAAGCAAGGCAGCTGAAGATCTTGCTGTTTGGTTGCAGCTTAGCTTCATGAGAAATAGCATCCTACTTGCTTTTTTTCTAACGAACCTGGCCTCGGTTTTATCCTGGTTGTGCACGATTAATGCTGAGCCAGAGATCTGGAAGGATGGTATACTTTTCGAACTGCATTATGTACCCATAATAACGAGACGCAACGAGAGAACTTTGGAATTATTGGCATTTTTAAAATCTGGCAATAATAAAGTCTGGAGAGCTTTACAGTCGTTGCTTGACTGCATCAATATAAATGTGGCGATGTCGTGGAAAGGGGTCCCACCGAAGTGTATGCTTGTCTGTCCTGGATCGAGATACTTGGAGAGCCTGCATCCAATGGTCTCGCCTCACGTACGTTCAGTGACTTGTGATAGACTTGCGAATAACAGGCAAACTAGACTTGGTATTGCACTAAGTGCCGATGTAGCATATTTGCGATGTGAATGTATTTACAACAGCCAGGTATGACCGCACACATTTTTAGTGCTCCAGATAATCCTCGTGACCCTTGAAATGAGTAGAAGCTTAAAACATGGCTTTGCTGACCTTGAAGACTTGCCGTATGCCCCGGGATTTATTGAGGCTTTCAATCTACCTTAGCTTGACTAATGGATTGATATGCCACATTGCCACTGGGCACTGCTTTGCAGTCTCTCCATTGTCTATTATAAATTAAGGAAAATATTTAATTTGCACCTCATTAGTTCAGGCTCTGCGGTTTTCGGCCACTGAGCAGACTGTCGGCTAACTTGACTCACTTATGTACAGGGAGGGGTCACCTTATTCGGTCGGCCGAATTGCTGCAGCAGCATTGCTGGTCGGCTTGATTAAATCCTTGTTTGCTTAAGCTGTCTCTTTTATTTGCCCTAATTGCATAGCTCATGCAAGATGGATGCTTCAATTTCTCCCCTGCTTGATACTGACTTAGGTGCTCTCGTTGATCTGTTTCAGTCTCGGCTGTGGCGAAATGATGATTTCCAGCATACGAACTCTTTCAGCTGCCCATAGCGGTCATGGCAGTGGTTTTTCTCGCACATGGTAGGAAGGAACTGACATAAAATTTCATATTACTGACCATATGTACGTATGCAAGCCAGCCTTGTGGTCGTTGGACATTTAGAGAGAGAGCCTGTAATTCTGCTGAAAGTGATGGCAAGTAAGCAGGATAAGCAACCGTGCAGTTGTGATAAAATCCAATTACTGTTCAGTGTGTCATCATAATCTTCTATCATAAATCACAAATCTTCTGACATCACCACATTTAAAAAGAAGCTTCCAATGAACCTGTTTGTTACAGCATTTGGTAGGTCTTGGTGATTTCTTCTTCGTGTAAATGTAACTGCTTACACTAAGCCTGCCTGCTGAGATGTTTCCACCAAACGTTTGATGATGCTTTCTATTCAGCATTAGTAAAGTGCCTAAAAATATATTCAGTTCTCTGAAATTTCTATACAGATATAATAATCTTATTATTATTATGCAGCAATGACAGTACGAATAACATGGTTATAACTGACATGCACAGGGTCAGCCTGCAGGTATGGTTAGGGACAGCATGCACAGTGTCAGCAAAAGTAAGCACACAAAGCACGAATCACATTGACCCACTATAGCTGTGACAAATAGGTGCATTTGTGGCTTTTATTTAATATCGTTAGGCCAGTGGCAGTTGTGACGTCAGTCAGACATGAATTTCAGGCTTTGGGAGTGTTGAACTAAACGTACTGTCCACATAAGATTTGAGGATCGTACGAGGTGTTGGTATATGATTTGATTTAGAAAGGCAGACGGTACAAAGCCTAGTCAACGAGAGGTAGTTCTGATATGCTGCATCTAGGAAATAAAGAGACTTAAAAGTAAGTGACGGAAGCTTGAAATCAGTACATATTTTGAATGAGAGTCAGTGCAGGTCGGCGAGAAGTATTTTGATCTGACAGCTATGATGCGAGCGATGGGCGAGCCTACCTGCAGAGTTTTCAACCTACTGTAAGTGCCTGTTTGCACAAGCCTGTACACCAGCAAGCAATGAGTTACAGACAGAAGTCAAGACGATTTGGATGTAGAATTCCTGTCTAAACACGCCCAAATTTTAGCAATACTGTGTCACTGAAAATAGGCAGACTTTATTGTCATCGTGCAGTGCGAGCTCACTTTAGAAAGGATACCTAGATTATGTGTGGATGTAACAGGAGATATATTGGCAGAGCCGTTTTTAAACATTAAGCTTTCCCATTTCTGAGCTGCCCGTGATTTTCCAATCACTATTAAGTTGATGATTTTATCGTAGTGTAATTTGAGAAAGTCTGCCACCATTAGCGATGGGATGTCAGCAATCCGTCAAGCATGTTGAAAGACTTCGTCGAGCTTGAGGTCTGGAATAGATATAAGCTGTGCTGATCCCGATAATCACTTTCAAGCTGCAATTCTGCACTCTACGACTTTTCCACATTACCTGAGATCACATTGACAAAGCAGCTCAAAACCAACTTGTTCCTACCACCATATGCTGTATCCACTGGAAATCCCCTTGAGTGCTTATGGGTACTGACGTTATGCATGTTGTCGAATGGCGATTGACATGCTACCTTAAATGCATATGTTAGGTTTATTGAAATGATTTATTTTACGCTGGTACTTTGCAGAATATGCTATTAATTTTGCTGGTATCTTCTCTGTAAACCGAAACAACGTCTAAGAAATATGACTCGAGGACATTTAATTTTACTTTCTTGTCTCAGTTGACACTATCGGTCACACACTGCTTACCCTTTACCTATTTAAAGCTGCTAAGTGGGCTCGGCTGCAGCTATTTGGCTACTTAT
>WPIO01000337.1:0-80941 GCA_009760855.2 Cristatella mucedo | reverse complement strand
GAAAACTAGAGCCTTTTGAGTCGCTTGGAGGAGCGGCAATAGCCTCATGGCGTAAGGAAGAACAGACTTTCTTGCCTAAACTAATAACAGTTTATTGGTCTCTGCTAACACGGATTTTATATTCCCTCTTGAATGCTGTTTTTTGCTTGAGAGAATGTATGCCGTCTACTTGTAAAACCTTGGTTTTATGTAATTTAATTAGTTTAAACAACAATGTAATTAGTAATTAAGTATCTCCAGTCAGGTATGGTTTTTCCACCTAGTGCAGTGTGTGAGCAGGGAATTGAAACTATTCGGCAGTACTTCCGAGATAGCAGTCAGGGGAAGGAATCGCTATGCAGTGATACTATCAACATGCTCGGAGACAGGGGAGCAGGAAAGACTAGCATCGTTCAGTCGCTACTCATCGGCCGGCCATCCACTGCTGCAGCTGACGATAGAACTCGTGTGATAGATCAGAGACTTGTAAAGTTTGAAGATCAGATCATAAATGTGAATGACTTTGGTGGACATGAAATTTATCAAACAGTGGTTCCAATATTTTTGCCTTCCAATGGACTTTGCATAATTGCGTTCGACGTTAGTCAAAACGCTTAAGAAGCAGAAGGAGCAGGTAAACAAGTGGCTTATGACGATATTTGCTAAATCAACAGAGATACGAGTTATTATAGTTGGCACGCATTCCGATCTTCTTGTTGAACCAGGCCAACTAAAGGTTGTGGAAGAAGAGATGGATAAGTACGTAAAAGAAATTCAGCAGTCTGCTGAAGAAGAGCTTACACTTCACATAATAGCACTTAAATCAAGTTCGGATTCCTCCAAAACTAACGTCGACCTCTTCGAACAGTATCGTGATGCTATAAAAACTGCTGACATTCCAGTCACAACGGTGAGCTGCAAATACGGAGGTAAAAATCGCTTAGGTGAGTTGAAATCACTAATCAAGAATAAACTAAAGGCCCCGGAGCCATATCCTGCATCATGGTGTCATATTATGAAAGAAATAAAGGGCCTTAAGTCAGACGATGACAACTATCGACCGTATTTGGAATGGGAGCAGGTCAGACAAGTGTATGCACAGCACTTGGAGCCGGACGACTTCAAACTGAAAGCTATACTTAAAATTCTCGTATCTACATCCCAGATTATATGGCTAGAGAGCTCTTCGTCTCTTACACACTTGGTATTCCATCAACCTCAAGAAATTGTTCACGATTTAAAGAAGGTATTGCATCACGAATATTCCGAAAGTCGTGAAAAGGACGGCTATTACGAATCTTATATGGAAAATTATCGGCAAGGGCATCTTGATAGAAATTTCTTTGCACAATTGCTGGAAAGTGGCCATGTCGATGCCGTCAGCAATTTTATGCAACATTTTCACATGATCACCAAGACTTCTAAGGAATCTTACATCTTGACTGGTAATCTCCTTGAGCAGCCCCATTGTAGGCTGCAGGAGTGGCTAAACAAGGCCGCTAAAGATCCTCCTGTTTGCTTGCGGCTCAGCTTCTTGGGAAATTACATGCCACTCGCTTTTTTTCCAACAAACCTGGCCGCAGTGTTATCCTGGCTGTGCTCGAGAAAGGCTGAGCCAACGTTTTGGAAGGATGGTGTACTAGTCGAAGTGGATTTTGTATCTATAATAATGAGACACCACAAGAGTGCTTTGGAATTGGTGGCATTTTCAACAGCTGGCAAGAATGAAGTCTGGAGACCTTTAAATTCCTTGCTGCCCAGTGGCTTGGAATAAACTGACGAATAACGGGAAAAGTAGAGCTGAGCCACGACATTCAAGAACCTGGTATTGCGACAAGTGCGGCCGATGCAAAATACCTGCGATGTGGATGTATCTACAACCGCCAGGTATGACCGTACATCGTTAGTGCTCTCCTCGTGAGATAATCTTCGTGAGACCTCAAATGGGCACAAGTCTTACCATTTCTTTGATTGACCTTGGAGAGCTGATGTACGTACGTACCTATTATTATAGGCCTTTCACTCTACTCCAGTTTGACTAATATGACGGCTGATATCAGTGCATTGCCTGGGGTCGCACTTTAATCCTGTCCAGTGTATTATCTGATTTAGTCTTGGTTCTAGGTATGTTTTGCAACTTTCTTAAGAGATGGTGAACCAATCACGATACGGTTTAGTGAACGTAATAAAAACTCAGCAAAATCTGTTTTGTGTACCTTCCCCTGCTAGGCTTTTCTGTGCAGTTTTCGGCCCGAACTTAAACAGACCGCTAAACCTAAACTCACTGTTGAGACTCGGATGAGTCACACTGACCAGTCAGCCTTAATAGCTGCCAGAAGTATACAAATGGTTCGGCCTGTCAAGGATTATGGTCCTGCAACCTAAGCTGTCTCTTTCATTTGAAAACTTATGCCAGCCGAGCTTCTAGTTGTGCAGCAGGTAACCGTAAAAGCGTAATAATAATTAATTAGATATAGAGCCCCGAGCGAACCGAATACTCTGTTTAGGCTCTGTACATTTGCTGCCAAAGGAAGCCCTGTTCGAGTGGTTATTAGATGCGATAGGCATCCCTCAATATGCAACAAGTTATAACAGGCTTAGAACAATGACATGCCTAGAGTCAGAATGCAACTATTGTCAGTGGATAGCTTGCACATGCCTCAGACAGTGTAACTCACGTAATGGCCGAAATCACACAGACCTAGTAAAAGCTTTGTGCAATAAAATAGATGCGTCTGTAATAATAATAATAATAATAATAATGCACTTGATAAAAGCCCATCAGAGAACTTAATCTCATTAGGGCCGCTTTGCATTTGCTGCCAATCGAGAAATGTTTCCATGAATGGTAAGTAAAATCATGCCTTGAAAAGAATAAACTGAATGAAGTAATATCTATGGTTAGAGGTGGCATGCACAGGGTCAGTATGCACGTGTCGTTAGTGGCAGAATGCACAATGTCAGCACGCATAAGCACATCAGGACGAATCATAGGGACCCACTAAATGCTGTCCTAAATAGGTGTGTTTTTTAAGTTTGTTTTAAATGTGGTCAGGTCAGGGGACATCATGTAGTGAAAGTCTAGATTGTGCTTGGCAATATCGTCGGCGTCAGGGATAGTATAAACGGTGAAGCAAAGCCGATCGCACGCAGAGCTCCGGAGTACTCCATACTTCAGTGAGTTCTCGGCTGATCTTCTTCCGTTCACATCAATGCTCCGTATTTTTCCAGAGATGTTAGAACTAAACCATTTTAGTGCAGTGCCGGTGATGCCTGGGCGAGGTGAGGAGTGCTCGAGAAGTAATTTATAATCAATAGTATAAACCGGTCTCGTAGACCTAGCAAAACAAGTAGAGAGGGTTCACCTAAGTCTACATTGCTGAGAAGGTCCTTGCAAACCCTAAGCAGGGTTACTCTGTGGAGTGATAGGTTATAGAACCAGACTGTAAGGTGCTTGCTAGGTTTGAAGCTTCTCTGTAGACGAGTTTAGCTGGTCTGCCACAACTAGTTCTAGTGTCGTTGAGAGGAACATTAGAATGGAGACTGCATGCATGCTGATCGAGTGGTTTTTGTCTAGTTTTTCTCTTTCTTTATTAGTTGCCTAACTGCAACCCTTTTGAAAGTGGACGGGATATGTACTGATGCTAAAGGCATTGTTTTGATGTTAGGTGATGCATGGCAGCAGGTCTATGCTTCATATAGTTAAAACAGGGGTTGTATGGTGTAGAAGATTAATATACTTCTTGGATTGGAAGACGAATTGAGGATGAGGTCACTAGTGGCCTCCGTGAGTGTAGACATTGAGATGATGCACGGAATTTAGGGCGGGGAGTCTTGTGGGGTTGTTAATGATTGACAGAAGTGTTGAAGGGGTGCTGCTGCCTTAGGAGTCTAGACTCTAATCTTGTCAATTGTGCTTAAAGTGAAGCTGAAGAAGTGATCATGTAGATCTTCAAAACCAATTATGCTAGGAGCTAAGCTGTCGACGATTTAGAAGAAGGTTGATCATAGACATTGGCTTTTCCCGTTTGTATGTGTCGAATCACTCAGGAATTGGAATGCTTAACCAAAACATGAACTCGTTCTGTGTAATGCTGCAGTATTGGCAAGGATTCTAGTTCTGTTGCTTAGTCTCATTTTGGTTGATGCCTATATAAACTTCACAGTAAAAGCTTCAGCATTGCAATACGTTTCATAGAAAAATGTAGGCTTCGCACGCTTTCATAACCCCATGGTCCATGTATTTGCGATCTAGTTATATAACCGACCGATACTCACTCGACAAGCCATTGCAATCAGCCTTTCATCTGTTGCGCTCATTTCTTGTGTCCCTTCATTCTTGGCTCCAGGGTACCTATCAGAACTATTGCCTAGTCAGGCTTAGCATCTAGCCATCTTCTCGCCTGACTTGGGCGGTCTGGTTCTGCCTCTGGCTAACTTGAAATCCTAAGTTGACAATGCCTTTAGTTCGTATCATCCATAAGCTGTATTCTCTCCAGGCTGACTTTCCGACTTGACCTGACCTCCCGTTTCTGAAGAAGCTCAAAACCAGCTGGTTGCTCGCAGCATTTCTTGAAACGCCTTTTCAGTGCTTGCGTATAGTGACAGCATGCATGCTTTCGAATGCCGATTGACAGGATACGTTTGACGCATACGTGAAATTTATAAACAATTTGTTTTCATTTTAGTACCGTTCTAAATACAATACAAGATAATTAATTTATCCAGTATCGTCTCTCTACACAGCCAGACATCTCTGGTAAATGTGACCTTGGGATATTTCCTTTAACTTCAGGAAATTAATTAAGGGAACATCGCTTGCCTTTAACAAAGCTTATAGCTAAATAAAAATAAATAAGTTAAGTGGCCACAGCTGCTACTATTTGGCTGCTGATTGTGCGAATTCTAGTTTCCAAAGAATGTTTTAATTGAAAATCGTTTTCGAGCTTTTGTGACTTCGTGATCGGAGCATATTTTTGGCTCACTTGACCTACTCAAATTGTCGGTGGGATTCTAATAACTGTTCTGCCATTGGCCCAGAACCTAGTGCTTGACATCTTACCCAATAAAATGTGAAGTTTAAAAGCCGAACTTTTGTGCTGACAGTGTTAAACAGGTGTAAAACCAAGCAACCACTAAAAAAGCCTTTTTTCTTTCTTGCACTATTACTTCCTGTATTTCTTATCTTACTAGACTCGGTCCGTGAACTGGGCGGTAAGTCAGGTGACTATCATTGCCTGCTTGGTTTTTTAAGGTTGCTGTTCAGACGAGGATCGTAAGAAAATAGACGAGTACCTCGAAAGATTTCGTAAGTAGAATGAAATGCCTGGCTTGTGTAAGATGTCGGCAGCTGGGCTTGGCAACACCACAATGTTAGCTGTGATGAACTACTTACCTTTCACTGTTATCGAAGGCATAATAATGATAATAATAATGCACTTGATAAAGTGTCCTCAGAGAACCCAATCTCTCACTAGGCGCTTTACATTTGCTGCAAAGGGAAATGCAATTAAATAGTAAGTAATATCATGATTGATAAACGAAAAAAATTAACAACATGGTTAGGGGTGACATGCACAGGGTCAGCATGCAAATGTGGTTAGTGGCAGCATGCACAGTGTCAGCACGAATAAGCACATCAAGGACGAATCATAGGGACCCACTAAATGCTGTCCTAAATAGGTGTGTTTTTAGGTTCCTTTTAAATGTGGTCAGGTCAGGGGATGTTCTGACGCAGGTCGGGAGGGAGTTCCAGGCTTTGGGAGCATATAAACTAAATGCACGGTCTCCAAAGGATTTAAGGTTTGTGTGAGGTATTTCCAGACTCTTGGATTCCGAAAAGCGGGTGGTACGATGCTTGGCCTGATGGGGTAGTATATCTGACAGATAGGCTGGAGCCATAGAATGAAGGGACCTAAAAGTGAGCGACAAAACCTTGAAGTCAATCCGTTGCTTGACTGGTAGCCAGTGCAGGTCGGCGAGAAGTGGAGTAATGTGGCAACTGCAACGCTGACGACAGATAAGCCTAGCTGCAAAGTTTTGCACCAGATGCAATCGCCTGATCGCACATGCTGGTAGGCCAGTATGCAGTGAGTTGCAGAAGTCGAGACGATGTCATGAAAGCATGGACCAACTTGGACGTTCTATCTTTATCTAAAGAAGCCCGAATTTTAGCAATGTTATGAAGCTAAAAATATGCAGATTTGACTATGGAGCTTATATGGTCGTCTAACGAGGGGTCACTTAGGAAGATTACACCGAGATTACGAGCTGAAGTCAAGTATTCAAATCAAGGCCTAAGGAAATTCTAAATGGTTTCTCTAAAGGAGTTGCACCTAATGAAAATCACCAAACAGACATTTTATATATACCAAATAGTTCTGGATACAAATATGGTTTGAATGTGGTTGGTATTGCTTGTAGATATAAAGATTCAAGACCACTTAAAACAAAGTCTCCTAAAGAAGTAACGCAAGCAATTAAAGATATTTATAGAAGGCCCGTTACAATGGCCAAAGAAGAAAACGGTAGATCCAGGAACAGAGTTTAAAGGAGAGTTCACGAAAGAAATGAAAAGGCATGTAACATGCGTGATAAAAGGTACTACTGAAAAGAGTTCCGCTTGTTGAAAAAATGAATCGAACAGTAGCTAAAAGAGCCTTTATTGCACAGTGTGAAAAGAAAATAGAGAGTAAATATAGGAGATTATGTCAGAAACAAAGAGTGGGTTGATAATTTGCCAAAGATTTTTGAATATCTAAATAATAGTACTACAGAAAAAATTGGCAAAGAACCTACTAACACAATGACAAAAAAAACAGCGAAACTAATGAAACCGAAATAAAGTATAAATGTAGGAGAACAATAAAGAAGCCAGGAACAATCCAAACGTTCACTTCTATGCAGATAAGACAGTTGTACCTTTGCCTTGATTGCTACATGCCCATCAATATGTCGATTTCTCTCAACTCAAAGGCTGCAGTGTGTTTTGATGACTGGTGCACAGGGATTTAAGCAGAATTTCTGAAATTGAATTTTGGTAAGATTTACCTAATCATTATGGGCAAACCAAGTGCCATTACTAAATTGGCTAGGCTAAACCTCGCAATTAGCTCCACCTGCAATCGTCCTGTTTAATCTGCAAGAAATGAATGTGTCCTCTTTTCAAAGTGACCTTTCATCAGGCGGTCACATGAGCTCTACACTCAAGTGAGCCTGCTCCAAGCTACATGACATTGCTAAACTTTGTGCTTGCCAAAACGTCGATACCACATCGAAATTGGTCCACGTACTTGAGACATCCCGACGCGATTTCTGTTAGATCACTGCTTGCTGGTCTACCGGCCGGTGCAATCATTTGCTTATAGCTCGTGCAAGCGTCTGCAGATAGGATTTTCTGTCATGAGCCTCGCATTTGATACGTGATACTGCTTCTCTCCGACCTGCACTATCTCATAGTCAAGCGACACGGCGACTTCAAGGTTTCCTTACTTACTTTTAGGTCCTTTTATTGTATGATTCCAGTCTACCTATAGAATATAATCTTCCATCAGGCTAGGCATTGTACGATCCAATTTTCTGATTTTAATCGTTTATCATTACCTTATAAAGCCCCAAATACTTTGGAAACCGTGCATATAGTTGGTATGCTCTCAAGCCTGGAAACCATGTCTGACATCCATCAAGACAGGGCCTGACTATAGACTGTAGGTAAATAGAAAGGAAAATGTCATCTGTCTATCATAGAATTTGTGGATCTGTGTGAGTTTGAGTTTGCTTATGTGAGCTGAATCTTTGCTCTTTGCCCTAAGCATATTTTGAAGCTGGCCATTTGCATGTCACTCATAACCGCCTTATGCTAGTTGTCATTGAGCTAGCTACCATTAATCACTAGATCGTGCTATCTTTCCAGAAAATAAATATTGACCAGAACCAGATTAAAGTCTCGAAGGGAACTATATTAGATGTATTGTTTATATTACTATTAAAGGAGCTCCTGTTGTTGCCGGTACTTAACTCATAGACCTAATTATTTTTTTCTTTACTGTGCCATAATTGGAGCCTTGCTCAGGCTGCTCTAAGCTAAAGTCCTTATACCTCTGAGACGGTGTGTGTAATGCGGTTAACCTTTGATTACTTTCGACTAAGTTCAGTGATGCCGGAATATGGAAAAGCAGGAAAAGAGTTAGAGATGTTGCCTCCTGCTCCAAAAAACTGACTGTAGTAAAGAATTGAATTGTGATTTAAAGAGCGTACTATTAGTTACAAATAGTCCATGTAGTTAATGTAGAACAATTTCTTAATTAGCCAGAGTGACATGGCTGTACCGAGCTAGCCATTTCATGCAACTTTCAAAGATCTACTTACTTGCTGAAACCAAAATCGCAAAAAAACGTTAAAGCCCTAAACAAATATATTGATTATTACTTTTAACATATCCTGCCAAAATTTACTTTGAATCCCTATCAGTCTTTTGAGCTCAAACAATAATACTGTGAGTATCCGACATGTGAGACTAAGTGAGTCTTCGGTGAGGGATATTTGATGAATAATAAATGAATCACCTAGTTAATTGAATCCATTTTTGAAGTTAATTGTCAGTAATGAATTTTAACATAATTCAATGTATCTTCACGTATAACTAGGCCAGAGCACTAGAAGCGAGTGAGTGTCACCCAAGAGAGTACTGTCTTGCACACTAACAGAAAAAGCTACTGCAGCAGGAAATACCATAGCCAACAGACTTAATCTAAGGAAATTAAAATTAAAATGAGAAGTATAGCCGAGTCCAGAAGGTAATCGAGGAAGTGAGTAATTGTATTTTTTTAAGCAGTTGTACAGCAGCATTAGATACCTCATATTTTCTCAAGGCACTCTGCACACGATGAAAATGAACCAGATCAAATTATTAGTGGTGACATGCACAATGAAAGTAAGCCTAGCAAGGTTGGAGTTGACATTCACCGGTCCAACATTCACGACATGGTTGCTGGTGGTTTGTCTGGTGTCAGCATATATTGGCACACCCAGAAAAATCAATGAGATCCGATGAATGCTAAACAGGTGCGTCTAAGGTTTTTGTTGATCGTACACTCTGGTGATGATGTTACGCTCGTAGAGAATGCTTACAGTGCTTTGGCAGCTAACCAACTACAGACATGGTCTGCAGCTGTTGCACAACTTTGCAGCTAGGCTCGTCTGTCGTGAGCTTTGCTTTTGCAGCATCTGACCATTTTTCGCTGACCTTCGCTTGCTTCCAGTCAAGCAACGCATCGACTTCAAGGTTTTGTCACTCCCTTTTAGTTCCATTAATTGTTCGGCTCCAGGTTACCGATTAGATCAACTTCCCACCAGGCTAGGCATTGGAAAACCCGATTTTCGGAATCTGTTTACCAGTACATCGTACAAATCTCAAATCCTTTTGAGACTATCCCTCTAGTTTGCATGCTCCCAAGGCTCGGAATTTACTTTGGCCTTGCCTCACGACTTCCTATGACTCGACGACATAATTTAAGAGCTAAAAACGGATCCGTTCATCACAGCTTTAACTTTGTATCTATGCCTCATACAAATCTCCAATACTTTGGAGTCACTATCTTTAGTTCGTAAGGCTCCCAAAGCCTGGAACACGATTCTGACTTGCGTCGCGACAGCTCCTGACTTGTCCAAATTTTAAAATAAACTTAGAACACACACATTTATGACAGCATTTAGTTGGACCCTGTGATTCGTCCTTATGTGCTTGTGCATGCTGATACTGTGCTTTCTGCCATTAACCACACTTGAATGCTGACCCTGTGCATGTCATCCCTAACCATGTTTTTCCTGTTGTTATGGAGCATACTACCACTCATAAATCGATCGTGCTTCCTTTTCAGCAAATGTAAAAATCCTACATAAATTAGATATTGAGTTCGTGAGACAGTACCAAAACCATGGGCCGGTGTGTAGTGCCTCATTCTCAGGTGAAGCTTTTCGATCAGGATTTCTTTTGTTTCGTGGTTGAATGCAGTGGACTGAGGTGGATTGTGGTATTAGCCTCGGTCATTGCGATCTTATTTCAGTGGACTTCGTGAGAACAAGATAGTGGAATCGAGCGAAACTTTCTGTGTAGATTATACGTGTAGCGTAGTTTGATATTCCAAACTTTCTGGAGCTGTTTGCAGCTGATTTGTGGTGGCTTTGACGTCAACTAGAATGGATTTCGGTGGATTGTGGTACAGGCATTCGGCGTCAAAGATCATTTGTATAAAATTGGATGGGCTCAGCGACATGAAATTTGGTGGACAGATAAATTCAAACGTGTGCTACAATATGAGTGAAAAAATTTGAGCTCGGCAATGCTTACGTCTGGTCGTTGTTAACCTAATTAGATTGGATTGTGTTGGATTGTGGTAATTCGTCGAACCCAAGAAAAGGGCTGCAACGGTCAAGCGATCCCTGGCGGTCCTGTCGAACACGAAGGTTTGAGCCCCAGCTGTGCTAGCGAAGGGAGCCTGCCAATTGTACAGGGAAGCTAGCCTGCATTGGCCAATGCTGCTGCATTCGAGGTCAGGGTCAAGCATAAGCTGCTGAACGGTTTGGCTGGAAAGTTGCTAGCAATCGTTGGCTTGAAAAGGTCCAAGTTGAGAAAATTCACCATGTCTGACGTGTCCTTCGCTGACCATTTAAATGGACTGTCATCAAGCATGCATTGATGAGTTTGCTACATTGTGACTACGGTCATCTGGAGGCGTGGTCGGCACGAGCTTCGGCAGATCTGCTTGATATTTGCTGTTGCTGCAGACATTGGCATTGGACCTCGTTCTGCAGTAATCGACGCCCCAATCAGCTATGCCAAAGTGCTTCTGCTGCATGTCTACCAGGTTCCAGTGCATTAATAACAGTGTAATTTGTGGTCTCCAATGCAAATATGCATCCCACTCTGGCTGGCGATCAGCCTAAGCAAGTGTACCAATACTACTCCCTCGATCTAGGAGATAGGGCAGCACCTAACAAAATGTCACTAATACTTAGAGCCGGCTACATTGAGCACTCTTCAGCCACTTAGTCCTTGTGGCTTTGAGGAGTTGAAGCCGGAGATACGTCACATTACATCAAGCACCGACATTGACAGTTCAAGTACTCCCACAGACTAATGACCCAGCTGAAGTCACGATATTTCTCGACTTAAGAACATTAAAAACGAGCTAAAAATTCACATGATCCTTACAGCTTTTACTCTTCGTGCATGAATGTTTATTTGTGTGCTCACGAGTGCTGAAAAAGCACAACTGACTGGCATGCTTCTTCTCCGGCCAATGCCTTATTTGTATCAATGTAATTTTGTTGTTAAGGTCATGTGTGCGGCCGCCGGAAGCCAGTCCGAGCATCGAGGTTACAACCGTCTACTCTAGCCGTCTCCAGAAGTAGCAGTGAGAAACGCCTCTGAATTTCCGCCGATGAGCAAGCAGGCTACAGCAGTCAGAGAACTAAAACAGTTGACCAGGACCACCACTAGACCAGTGCTGGTGCATCCTGCCTGTTGCTGCTGCATCTTTGTGTGAAAATAAAAACAGCTCGGCAATGCTATTTCCTAAGGATCTCAGTCAAGGGGGGTACAAAGTGTAGGCTGCTGCCTCCTGGTTTGACCTAGACGTAACAAGCTTGCCTTTAACGATCCAGGTCGTTGGCTCGATCCCTGCATTATTGGAAAAGCATCTAGATGGAGATCGAGTTGGTGTACAAAAATAATAATACACTATAATTCGTTTCTATAGCACCCCAAGTAAAGTTAAAACTCTATTCACCCACTTTACACAAGTCACGGGGGCTCGAGCCCACGGTCTTGGTCGTCGAATACATTCACCTTGACCTCGTTTCGAGGCCAGCACGTTAATACCACCGGGTTGGAGTATGCGACATCGCTCATCAAATATATTTACTGTGACCTTGGTGGGGAGGGGAATGTCAAATGGGGAATTTAGAAGCTGGGATCTCGGGGCTAAATGCTATGCAAGAATGCAATCCATATGATAAATTGCTGTGTAACTCTGGCTTTGCACGTATGCGGTAGAAGCAGTGATGACAGACACTGAGTGTGGGGCAGAAAGTAGCAATGCCAGGGTTATAAAAAGTCTTCTAAGTCGGTGAGCTAGGCCACATTTTCTAGTTTGCCAATTATAGTTGCTGAGCATCTCACGGAAAATTTAGCTAGTTAGCTGCTAATGGGATCACCCCCTAGCTACAATGTCAGGGCATTTTCAGTCTGAATGGAGCTCAGGACTCCCGAAACCTCTCGCATAAGCAGAGCTGAGTATGGCTGCTATCAATCATATCCACTGTGCTTCTAGGACCGATTTAAACTTGATGCCCAGGCAAAGCAATAGGCGTGCAAGAATGTGGTGGCCATCCACTCTATTAATTATTGCCATGACACCCGACATAACAGAGAATAATAATAACAGTCATCAAAAAATTATTAAGAACAATAAGGCATGTGTATAGCATCCTAAGATAGATCAATCTTTGTCTTTGCACTTTAAGCATGCTTGAAAGGAAGTATTACAACTGCTTCGTGATAATCGGCGAAATGGCAGAAGGCATACACATAAAAAAGACAGCTTGCATTGGCTCAGCGAATGCTGCCTGAAATTGGTTCGTTTTTAGTAATATTTTTAATGTCATCAAGGTTTATCGTGATGGTTGCTGGATTGAGATTCGGGCTTTGGAAGCGAACAAACCACCATTTTGAGACCGTGCCTTTGGTTCGTATGCTCCCAATGCCTGGAAATCATTCCCGACTTCCGTCACAAAATACCCTGACTCGACGACATTTAAAAAGAAACTAAAAACGCACCTATGTATGACATCATTTAGTAGATCCCTGTTATTCGTCCTTTATGTGCTTAAGCGTGCTTACTCTGTGCATGCTGCCACTCACCACACTCACATGCTGACCCTGTGTCTGTCACCCATAACTATGCTGTTCATGTTTATCAAGCATGCTATTACTCACCACTCGAGCGTATCTCCTTTGCGGTAAATGTAAAGTGCCTAGAAAGAGATTGCGTTCTCTGAGGGTACTTTATCAAGTGTATTATTATTGTTATGATTAGAGAAAACTAAAGGCAGGGTTTCCAAAGTGATTTGGGGTTCGTTAAAAACAGTTAAACTACTTGAGTCTTAAGGGTGGCTGTTACGAAGCCTGGTTTGAATTTTCAAGTATTTCGGATATTTAGGCGGGAGATAGAGCAGAAAGGGACCTTAATTTAAGTGATACAATCTTGAAGTTGATATTCTGCTTGATAGATACCAGTAAAGGTTGGTTAGAATGGGTGTAATAGGGCGAGTGCAAACTTCACGACTGACAAGCTTTGCTGCCAATATTTGCACTAACGGTGAGCGTACCATGGAATATTGCACTGTTGAAGTCAAAACGGGAAGTCATTCATGCATTGGCCAACTTCAATATAATAATATTGTCAAAGCCGGCCCAATGTTCACAGTTTTATGTAATTGAGATTAGACAGACTTCACAGAGAAGCAGTTGCTGCAATCTGGTAAAAGGTCACTTTGGAACAGGACCCTCAGATTTAATGTACAAGTTAAAGGAGATGTGACTGCTAGCCCATTTTTAGAAATAAGTTTCCTAGTTCTGTAGTAGCTAATGGTTAAGACTAACGAGCACTTTGCTTTTACTATCGTTCAATACGAGTTCACTACTGGTTACTACTCATGCTACTGCTTCAGATATGCGTCACAAATGAGCGGGAGATGTTCTGAGTTGGTTAATCGCTGCGTAGTTTTCTTCCTCCCAGTTAATTGCAGGCTTATATCGAGTCACAGATACAAGGTCAAGCATTATGAAACACGTAGCTTTGAATACGAACGATACATGAGCCACTAATAAATTGGGCTCAGTGAAGCATAATTCAGGGCTGAGTACTTGTGCCCTACATGTAGTTACAGCTTAGCCAGGGGGTCGCAATTCACGAGACAGATTGTGACCTAGAACCGAATTGAGACATCAGAAAACTTCCGACTAAACTGAGTATGAGCTTGCTTCTACCAACTTGGACTGAGCCTGGTCTATTAACACATATTTTGCGACTTTCATATTCGCTAACTTGTTAGTACGTTAGATTTCATTCTAGCAAAGATATTTTTTTATTTATTTGCATATTTCGTCTATAATACAAGTGTGTTAATGTTCAACCCGATTCCGGGTTTCGTTCTTCAGATTCCATGCAGCCATTTTCAGCAGTGCTTTTTTGTATCGGCTACTTCAAAGCCAGCTATAAACGGTGAATAGAGTTTCTTCGATAGTTCAACTGTTCCCCAGAAACACATTGGTGACATCGGAAACTTTGATGAGTTGTAGTGACAATGGTGGCAAGGAACTATGAAAAACCCGTCCTATTCGAGATGATTACGACCCGGGTCCCTAAAGGCCTAGGTTTCGCCACGAGCAGACCCTGACTTCAAGGTTTTCAGGTAGAGACAGCGGCAGACCGGGACGCCCTTCTCTAGAGGAACAAGCTGACGCGAGTAATGTTACTGTGTCTCCGGCGGCAGCAGCGCTAGTGGAGTCCCACGAAGACACAAAGACGCGAGCTGGCGAATGCGAGGAGTGAACGAGACTCTCGTCTTTATTCCCTAGCGGGTACGTATACGAGCGGGGGGGGGGGTTGACTGACTCACCACAGATACTGGAGTGTCTCTCTGGTGGTGGGCCACATGCTAACGTAAACGGCTCAACCACCCGCCGCTGTCGGGGCATACGTCGCAGCCGAGAAGCCACAGGTGCACACATCAGGCATCACCGGGTCGGCTCGTTAGTCCCGCCCCTCGAGCGACGCCGCTTGAGTGCAAGGTCAGCTGACCCGTGCAGATGTCTGGATATGCGCCCCTAAAATAAATAAATAAATCCTAGCTGATTAAACAGCCTCTTTTTTGGATAGCGACAGAAGAGCCTTCACGGCTATCACCACCGCTTGCAGTGGCGATAAAGGACCGCCCACCGCAGGAATCACAACGCAGGACCCACGACCTCGGGACCGAGGTCGTGAAAGAAACCGCCTTACCTAGTGTGCCATCACGGCTCACCAGTGTGCCATCACGGCCCCTGCGACGTTTTGCTGGGCGCCGAGACGAATGCCACGTGACGTTGCAAACTGGCAGAGGCAGCGGCATCGCGCTAAACGAGCAAGTGGGGAGCCCTAGAGTGAAAGCCGCACCTGCAGCCGACGCTCGCTCCGACCGTGAAGCTCACCTATGAGGAGGAGGAGGAGGAGCAAGTATTGCAGAGCGACGCTGAGGAAACTGAGAAAAGACAGACCACCGCCCGCACCAGCTGGGCAGATTGTCAAAAGAGCGCCTACGGCGGGCTTAGATCGGAGGCGTGCCAGCGAAACTGCACGCTGCCCAGTAGCGATTGGCTGGCATCAATCCAAGCAGCAGGAGACGCCGGTCGGTGCGTGCTACTCGTTGCTTTGTAAAGCTGCTGGACCGAGGCCAACAGAGACAGGGTGTCGAAATGGCGGGTGCCAGGCGATACGTCGCGCGCTTTTGAACGACGGAGGCTTTGCTGTGTCTAGAGTCTTGAGTAGCTTCGTACGACAAGCACAACGAATGGTAAGAAGGTCATGGGAAAAGCTGACGGCATTATTTAAAAAATCTGCCATTTGCTTATATAAGTGAGCCGCAGCGTAGCTCATCCATCAGTTCGCAGTGTCCGGTCGAGACTCGATGACTCGATGCTAACATACCCATATGCCGCGATGCCTCAAAGCCACTCGGGCTCATTGGTTGCTAGGCAGGAGAGTTGTCTGCTGCTAATTTCAAGCCTAGGCGGCTTGCGGCGAGTATTCGGTGACAGCCGTAACTGGCAGATCGTCCGGCCTGTGCAACATGACGCTTGCAGCAGGTGCGAGGCTTTGCAGCCAAGCTCGTCTGCAGCGACTCGGACTGCCCCTTGCTCAAGCAACTATTGCATCAAAGGCGTTTTCACTCATGTTTAAATCTCTTCCTTTTCTGGATCTTGCTTGCCATTAAGAAATACTTCCACTTCAAGCTTTAAATTAATGAATTTAAAAATAAGCCTACTCCTCGCACCATGCGCTCTATTCGCACGGATTGTTGTTCATATACTAATACGTGCTGAATTTGAGAATGTTATCCCACATTAGCTGAATCGTGTTCCTTTCCCAGCACACGCCAAGTGACTACAAAGTGGTCTAGTGGTTCCGAGGTGAACCAGAAATATTTTGTTTGTATTTTGTACTGCCCACTGTTGATATTGTCAGACAACGGCATTGTTGTACGTAAGCTTTTCAGTAATTGTACATCAGCCACATTTAAAATTCTCGATCTCAAGCGAAGGAGGCTCCAAAGAAAGAAGGATCGAGTAGAGAGACAGACAGACAGACAGACAGACAGACAGACAGAGACTGACACAGATATAGAGGTCTAAGTGCTGGATGAATTGCTTCAACCTCCTAGCTGAGCTTAGCTTGGAGAGGAAATCAACGAAACTTGTACTGATTAGGAAAGTGGAAAGAACATCCAACACAGGGGGGAAATGTCCTACTTCGGGGGAAATGTCTGGGGATATATGTACTAGGCTCCACCAAGGGGGGATTCCAGGAATGCGAAAACGTCCAGGGGGGATCTCCTACAATCGGATTTCAGGCATTCCTTTAAGTGTCGTCTTTTCGGGGGGATGTCGCGATGTTAGTCAGGAGTGAATCGGCTACGCTAGATTTCATGTACGGAATTGGTCGCCGCGTCCTGAGATCGTCCTAGCGAGGACGGTTGTAATATGAAGGCTTGTATCTACTCCGTAATTACCGACTGCGATGGAAACGAGAGCCCAAGCGTTGTCGCCGGCCTCGCATGCAAATTAGCCTTTTGTCCGAAGAGATCGTCCAGTCGTAGGACGACTGTTGAGCGAACACTAGAAGGCGCACACTGGCGGCCGTCAAGCAACGACGCGTAAACCGTGCCGTCACGATGCCGCTACTGCGTCCAAGTGTCAGGCGCTGTCGAGGGTCTCTTAAATGTCACGTCGTGCCTACCGCGCGGCCTTATATGTTTCAATTTCTCGCGAGAGTATCGCCAAGTGCGTTACGCCGGAGGCGTTGGCTGGACGCCGCTCGAGATTAGTGCGAATAACGTAACATAATGTAATTTATATCTGTCTGTATTTTCACAAAGCCCAAAGACGGTGTGATTGTTACGCAAAAGAGTTTAGTATAGCATACTCCCAGCCTAAGCGGCTTTCGGTACGTATTCGGTAGCCCACAGAGTTCACCTCAAGCAACAGAGAGAAAGTGAGTAGCACAGCTGAGTTGGGAGACCTGTTGAGATAATGAGTAGCATGAAAGCAGCAGCTCAGAACTGCTGGTAAGGATGTGCAGCAGTCGGTTGGCTGGAAAGTAGATATAGTACGTTATGGCTCTATTCTTCTAGGCCTGCTGCATTTGTTATTTCCTATCCAACCTCAACGTCTACTGTATTGATATAAGTCTTTCAACCTCTACCCGGTCCTCCTGCTGACGACGTAGACTAATATATTGCGACGGCGGCGGCGAAGCTCGGATCGGAGCACTTACTGTGGCCATTCTGACGACTCATCAGCAGAATCGTCAGAATCTCGCCGCCGCCATCAACTGTACAAATCGCAACGAATGCAACGTGGCTGAGCGGACTAGCGAACGAGCAAAACTCGACAGCCCATTTCAAGAGCGTTGGCGTGCGGAATGCCACGAAATTTTGTGGATAAGCCGTAAGCGCGTACCGCTCAGCGAAAACCCCCATATTCACGCCCCGCGCCAAAGCGCTCATTGAAAGGGGACGAACCGCAAACCCTCTGGAGACCGTACCTTGAGTTGAGGAACTTTTTCGCGGAATGCCGCGAACTTTTGCTAATAAGCCATATAAGCGTAGCCCTCATCTCAGCTGCAGATTTCGCCTCGCACATTTGCTCCTAAGGAGCGGGGACGTGGTAATTCCAGAGGGACCACCCACTTCTGCCGCCGTCCACTCTCTGCAGTACTCCTCGCAAAAATTCACTAACCAGTCGTGGTTCGGTCGCACGCGACGTAAGCCGCGGCGCCATCCGCTAAAGTAGTCACCGTCACGCACCGCTCCGTCTCGATGCCACCGCACAGACGACCACACTCCCAGGAAATTCATGCCCATCGCTGGAGGCTCTCGCAGTAATCGTCGGCTGAGGTTGGCCTAATGGTATTATTATTATTATGGTCTTATTATTATGTGCTGAGAAGAAGCTGCAAAAGAAAATCAAACCTTCGCTCGAACCGCCTTCAATGAAAAGTGGAAGTTAGCTAAACTCACGCCCCAACAAGTGATAGGGGGGCTCAAATTAGCGAGGTACGAAACGCCTACACGAGCCTGGAAGGTCATCGAGCGTCGTATGCGGTCAGGAATTGCCATTTCAAAGCAACTCCTGCAGCTCCTGTTTGGACCGTGTAATGCAGTCTGAGGTGGGGCTAAAACACAAGCGGCCATAACTGGGCGCCGAAAGCAGAAGTATATTGTGGGCCCGTTAGTAGAGGCTACACACCGGCTCAAGCGCTTTATGCGGCGCGTACCAAACCGACGGAGTTAACTGAGCGAGCTCCCGAAGCCCGAGTATAATAAACTACCCTATGCGACCCCGAGGGCGGATCGCTACAGCATCCCAAGATACGGGCAGCTAACTGAGTAACCAGCTGAACGCAACCGCGGCAGTCTAAGTTGCGTATAGCTGTTCGTCGCAGTAGGTTCGCCTGTCGTGCTCTCGAAGCGTAGTCTTGCATCGACTATATCTACTTAAGTGCGTTAGTCGGTCCATCTCCTAACCACATCGCCTGCGCAGAGCTCCGTTCTAACCTGAGCTAGCCTTACGTCCAGTCAGCCACGTGTGAGGCCATTTGGCTGTCTGGCACTTGGCTCTGACGGCAGGCTTGACTTCGTTTTCCGGATGTGCAGAGGTAATGACGTCGGCCGTGATGGGAGGTCGGCAGCAGCTCCTGTCGCAACGGGTTACGATATAAATGGCCGAACCGCATCTCGATGCATCCAGGCAGAAAAGTGAGGAAATGAAGTGTCTCCATCGTCATGGCAAATGAGCTTTTGATGACTGACCGTGCGGACTCCAGATAGCCCCTTAAAAGAGAACCTAACTTCTTTATGGGCAATTTGAAAACAGCTGAAAAATTGGCACCTCAGTTGTAAAAGTGAGCACCGATACCCAATTGACAGTTTATTTCATAACGGGCACAACTCCACGACTCCCTACCACCGACTGAACATCGAAATTATTACAACCTCCCCTCGTCGCGAGACGTAACACCGATGTATCTCCCGGCCGTTCCTGATGGTGAATCGTACCAGCGGTCCACAGGCGGACCACAGCAGTGCACTGGCCGACCCTGGTGGTGAATCCACCATCTGGTATCAGACATACAATACATACATACGAACAACAGCAGTTCAGCTAGGTACGGAGGAGCCCAGCCGTGGCGGGCCTTGTGAGTCAGCGTAAGAACTTTGCTCTGTATCCGTTGCACAACCAGCATCCAACTTCACGTCGTGGCAACCCCCGACGCCTTAAGTATTTCGATTGCTCGCGGCAGTGTCGACATGTGCGTTACGCAGCAGGCGGTGGCCGGGCACTGCTCAAGGTTAGCACGACTGACGTAATGTCATGTCGGAATGATGCGAGGTAATTTCGCAGCCTAAGCTGATTTTGGTAAGCGTTCGGCAACCAACGAACTTCATCTTACGCAGCGAGGAGAAAGTGAGAAGCATAGATGAGTTGTGAGACCAGTTGAGACAATGAGTAGCATGAAAGTTGCAGCTCACGAGAGCTGGACAGGATGCGCCGCAGTCTGTAGCTGGAGAGTAGATGTCGTACATTCCCACTCTAGTCTTCTCGGCCGGCTACTTTTGTTATTTTCTGTCCGACCTCAACTTCTACTGTACTAATATAGTGCTGTAAGTCTTTCCACCGCCATCAAGTCCTTCTGCTGACGACGTGTATTGCAGCTGAGGCAAGCCCCGGATTGGAGCACTACCTGTGACTGTTCAGACTACTCATCAGCCGAACCGTCAACCGAGCAACAGAGAGAAAGTGAGCAGCATGGCTGAGTTGGGAGACCAGTTGAGATAATGAGTAGCAACAATAAAGTAGCAGCGCAGGACTGCTGGAAAGGAAGTGCAGCAGTCGGTAGCAGGAGAGTAGTTGTAATATATTACCACTCTTATTCTTCTAGGCCGACCGCTTTCGTTTTTTCCTGTCCAACCTCAACGATTACTGTAGTGATATAAGTCTTTCCACTGCCATCAGGTTCTCCTGCTGACGACATCGACTATGATAGTGCTGCGGCGGCGGCTGCGGCTTCCTTGGATTGGAGCACTTACTGCGGCCATTCTGATAACTCATCAGCCGAATCGTCTGGATCTCGCCGCCGCCATCAGCTGCACTCCCATTCTTCGGCGGCGCTTGTTATGTGACTGCCGCGAATAACCGAGACCAGCGGAAAAGCATTGCGGCCTATTGCAACTCTTCTAAAAAACAGCTGGGCGATGCTGTGCTATTCATTACGGGCTATTGAGCGGCCGGCTGCAGAGCGTCCCCGCAGAATTTCTCAGCGTTTCACCTGCGTCGCGCTCTCAAAAAAATACTGCAAATTTACGCCACACGGTTGCCTCTAGATCGGTTTGACTGCATCCTGCTCTCTGTGCGGTGCACAGTACTTTTGCTGTCTGTTCGTCTGGAACTCGCATGCTGCTGTACCTAGTGACATGGCGTGGATTCGCCGCTAAATACCGGAACTCTTGTTTGAGCTGCGTGCAGTAGCGCTATTCAGCTCCTCTGCGAATCACGGCGAGCTTAGGGCAGTGACTGGGCGTGAGGCCTTATGTACGTGTCTCCGTCTTTAACTCCGCAAAGCTATAAAGACTATGAGCGTGTTACGCAGGAGAGTTTTGTTTAGCGAACTCACAGCCTGAGCGGCTTTCGGTACTCATTCGGTAGCCAACAGACTTCGTCTCACGTAACAAAGAGAAAGTGGGAAGCATAGCAGAGTCAGGAGAGCAGTTGAAGTAGTGAGTGGCATGGAAGTAGAAGCTCAGGATCGCTAAAA
The DNA here is from genome assembly GCA_009760855.2 of Cristatella mucedo. Classification (NCBI taxonomy): domain Eukaryota; kingdom Metazoa; phylum Bryozoa; class Phylactolaemata; family Cristatellidae; genus Cristatella; species Cristatella mucedo. The sequence goes on along the minus strand of WPIO01000337.1, from coordinate 59,828 downwards.
AGGATGAGCCGTAGTCGGCCGCAGGACAGTATTTGTCATTGCTCAAGAATTGTGGAAGCGAGTTCCACAGTCTAGGACCTGCAGAGTTAAAGCTTCTGTCGCCAACGGTATTTTAGCGGAGGAACGGAACAGCTCATTTATTGTCCATGCAGGACTTCAGTGCTCGAAGAGGCTGAAACTGGTGTAGCAGTTAAGCTAGGTACGAAGGAGCCAAGCCGCGGCGGCCGTTGTAGGCCAGCGTATGGCTCATTGATTCATTTCGCCGAGAACGCGGCAATTGCCGAATGGTGCTAAACTAGTAGAAGAAAACTCTCAAAGCGGTTCGCTGTTGTGATATGCATTTGCCACGCGAGTGTCGCATTCTCCGTTGCGCCTGGCGAAAGCATGGATCGCAGCATGGCTGAACGGACTGGCGAACGAGAAAAACTCGATTGAGCGTTTCAAGAGAGTTCACGTGCGGAATGCCACAAAATCTCGCGGATAAGTCGTAAACGCGTAGCGCTCAGCGAAAGCCCATATTCACGCCCCGTGCAGAACTTCCTAATGAACGAGGACACGGTAATTCAAGAGAGCCCGTCCACTACTGCCGCCGCCAGCTCTCGGCAATACTCCATGACAAAATTCACTAACCAGCCGCTTTTCAGTCTCACGCGACGTAACCGAGCGCCATCCGTTTCAGTATTCGCATCCGCGCCGCGAAGCTCCTTCTCGATTTGCCGCTCAGACGACCGCGCTCCCAGGAAACTCGCCCCCATCGCCGGAGCACCTCGCAGTAACCGTCGGCTGCGGCTTCGGGTGGCTTAACGGTACTTACATCATACCGTCGAGCCATCGGGCTTGATTGCGTGCGTGTTTGCAGCGTCAGATTCCCGCGCGACGAACGCGCTAGCGGCTGGCGATTTTGCGCTCTCGCCCGCCTACTGCCCCCCTCCCTGCCGCCGACGTCGGCTCGGCGGCCGCCCCCACTCGGACTGCCCGCGCGTTGGCGATGCAGCGGTATATTGTTAGGAGGTGTGAGGGTTACCCAAGGGTTCTTGTTGTCGTAAGATAGGGCCACGGTGAGCAGGTGGGATTTTAGAAAATAGAACCAACTAAGAGATTTCCCAACAGAAGGGACTCTCCAACCGTTTATTGCACCGTTAAATATATTGACGACTCGAGTTCTGAACACATGTTGTCAGGAATGCAATTTCGGGCTTCCGTTTCTTGTTATTATGTGCCAAGAAGTAGCTTCAGAAGAAAATCAAACCACCTGCTGGGCTGAAAACTGGAAGTTTGCTCAACTCAGGCCCCAAATACGCGATCGGGGCTAAAATTAGCGAAGTACGAAAAGCCGATACGAGCCTGAAAGCTCGCCAAGAGTCACGTTGCGGTCAGGAATTGCCCTTTCAACGCAACTCCTGCTGCTCCTGCTTGAACTTCAAAAGTAAAGCAGATTCGCGTTGCTCGCACGGTGACGTTTGTCTCTGAAGCGGCGGGCAACCGCTTGCATGCCGACGGAGATTTTTCATCGCTAGGACGACGGCACCGGCGGTAAATCATTCGGTCCATACAAGTATGACAGCTGACAGCTGTATGAAAGCTGAGCCAGTCTCGAAAGCTGTATCTCAACAAATGTCGCACACCTTCCAGCCTGAGCAATGAGAAGCTTCCAAACGGCACATGACTGAGCGACGAGGCTCGTCTGTCTTGTACGTCGTAGTCGCCTCGACAAATGGCTTCCCATGGACCCGTACTTCATGCCCCCTCAAACGGCACATCGATTGCAAAACTTCGTCATTCAGTTCTGGGTCCGTTCATTTTCTTGCTTCGGCCATTCTATCCGAAGTAATCCACTATCCGGCCACCCATCGCTCGACCCATCTATCAAACTTAGATCAAATCACGTGACAGTGCACCCATTCATAATCCATTCCCAATAGGCGGATAGAGAGAGGCTGCTAAGGAGTTACCTGCTCACGCCTAGATTGCCTACTGGACGTGAGTGAGTCTCGTTTGGGCTGAACGAGGCGGCAATCCCGCGCCCACACTACCTAGCAGTAATAGAGGTTACGAGCTGGTTAAGCGCTTTAACGATGAGCTGAAATCTTCCATTTGGGTCTCCCGAATCAAATGCGTCGGCATCGTTATTATACTATTAAATAAATCATCAATTTCAGTTGCTGAATAGTCTCTTCCTTTGCGAACATATCTCTCATGTTTTCCGCTTGCTCCAATAAAATCTAATTTAAACTTATGAAGCCTAGAAGCAATAATTTTATTTGGAGTTAAGTCATCAATATTCATTAGTCTTCTTACTTCGGTATGAAACGAGTTTCCCTTTTGAGGACTTTTTCTATACGTCTATATTAAGAAAATAAATTTCATTTAATTGAAAAAATAAATAGGACAAAAGTTTAATGTTGGAGGAAAAGTATACTTGGGACATTTTCCATTTCAAGACTTTGAAATGCGAACGATTGTGAGCATGAGGAGGATTGAAAAGGGAAATGTCCTAAAAGGGTACTTTTCTTACAATACCGGAGCACCTCGCAGTAACAGTCGGCTGCGGCTGCGGTTGGCTTAACGGTACTTAAACCAAACCGTCGAGCTACCGGGATTGATTGCGTGCCTGTTTGCGGCGTCGGATTCCCTCGCCGCGAATGCGCGGCGGGTGGCCATTTTGTGCTCGCGCCTACCTACTGACGGGCCTTGGTCGCCCGCCGACGGTGACGTCAAAGGCCGACTAGCCCCCCCCCCCACCACCGACGTTGGCTCGACGGCCGCTCCCGCTCGGACATCCCGCGCTTTGTTGATGCAGTGGTATGTTGTTAGGAGGTGAGAGGGTCACCCGAGGATTCTTGCTAGTCGTAAGATGAGGCCAGGGTGAGCAGGTGGGATTGTAGAAAATAGAACCGCACGGGATTTCCCAACCATAGCGACTCTCCAACCATCCATTGCATCGTTAATATGTTGATGACTCGAGTTCTGAACGCATTTTGGCACGAATGCAGCGTCACGCTTCCGTTTCTTTTTACTATATGCTTAGAAGAAGCTGCAAAAGAAAGTCAAACCGCCTTCGCTGAAAACGGCAAGTTTGCTCAACTCAAGCCCCAAACACGCGATGAGTTCCAAAGAAAATTATAGGCGAGAAAGGGAGAGCGAGAGAGTGAGAGTGAGACTGAGAGAGAGGGAGGGGAGAGGGAGAGAGAGAGAGAGAGAGAGAGAGAGAGAGAGAGAGAGAGAGAGAGAGAGAGAGAGAGAGAGAGAGAGAGAGAGAGAGAGAGAGAGAGAGAGAGAGAGAGAGAGAGAGAGAGAGAGAGAGAGAGAGAGAGTGACAATGAGAGAGAGAGAGAGAGTGAGTAGTAAAAGCGCGAGAGAGAAAGAGAGACCGAAAGCATAAAGATGCCGAGTATGCTGTCCAGCACCTCTTCTCGTTCCCGCTGCTAGATGCTGAGACCGAAGACCTTGGCCTCAGCAGCGCTCATACGTCATACGGCTCCGGATTGTGCCTCACTGGGGGAATTGTTCGCATGCTTCAAAATTGCTGCTGGTGCAGAGTTTGACTCTGCTGTATTTACAGACAACCTAACGATTTCGATGCGTCGAGTTCAATACGAGGCCGGACATTCCTCACCCCCTGGTCGATATTTGTTAGCTAAGGTACGAAGCACTGCACTCATGCTGTCATCAGCTCGGATCGCATCGAAGTGACGCTGGGTCCACTTTTTGAAAGCCTCAACAGATCTTTCAATAGCCAAAACAAGTTTTCTGTCGTCAACATCGCCTGGAAAGTAGGACACTGGCCGTCAGCCGATTTGAGCCAGCATAACTCAACATTCCAAAGCTCCTTTCAATGTCCATTTCATTCGTGAGAACTCAATAGTAACGGTGTGCATTATAATTAGCCGTTACTTGCGGTCATGCACAGGATAGAGATAATGGAGCTATTGCCATGCATTTCCATTGATTATGCATGTGCAATGGACTGAGTTAACGTAGAACGCATTCAAAAAAGTTCGCTTGATTATTCAACATAAACTGGAGCTTGGCCCTACCTTTTCATGGTATTATACGGTGAATTCAATCAGATTGGGATACATTCTGTGCCATTCAAACAATAGCGTAGCGTCCCATGAGAATGGTCCATTCTCATAACAGTTTGTGACATTCCCCATCCCGTGGTCAATGCTTCGCTAGCAAATTGTCAGGACAACCTGAGCCCATATTTTCATCTGAGTGGATCGCATCGAGTCGCCAAATGGTCTACTGCAGGATGGTCCCAACCGATTCTTCGCCGCACGATGTCAGTAAAGGACGCTGTGACGATCAGCCGACATACGAGCCAGCTCGTACCTAGACGTCCCGACTCCCCCTTCGACAATACGCTCTCGTGCGAAAACCACCAACACGCCGACATCCAGCACTTTGCCGATGAGGCGTGTAAGCCGCTAATGCAGACCCCTACGTAAAATTGCCCGCATGGTTCCTTTGCGATAAACCGTTTCACTTCGCAGTTTTTGTTTGGTTGTTTATGGTTTTGCACTCATTCGCTTTCGGAGATCTGGGCAATGGATTGAGCAGAGACGACTGGAACGCAACGCAGTGACACAGACAGCAGCCTTAATCCCAGTCGGCTGAAGACAATGGAATTCCTCCTCAGGGATGTGCGTCTGCACCACCCCATTGAGATGGCAGAGCTCCGACGTCTGTCTTGAGAGCCAGATTTCAAAGGTGAGTGAACGAGAACTAAACTAAAAAGCAAGACATACGCCCGCTAGTCAGGAGCGCACTCTGTCGCTTGAGAATAACTAAAAAATTTCACGGTTTTTCTCTCTATTTAGGGCCAAATCGGGAGCTCGCTACTAACTGACGTCATGAAATGAACGATAACAGTGCAACAGTTCCTAGCAGGATTGACTGGGTCGACGAGGATTTGTTTTCAAGGCGCTCATGCAGTGAGCTTTGATACGCTTTAATTTCAGCAAAGGCAATGATAAAATAAAGATCTCATGCTCGTAGAGGGACTGTGCTCGTACTTGATGCAATTAATATTTCCAAAAGCTACTGATTGAAGTGCGAACGTAAGTCGCACTTATAGTACATCATCGTATCCAGCAGCAAAATAACATTGCTCTTAAGCGATTTCGATCCTCGACTCAGCAGCTGTCACTAGACGAGTACCGGAAGTGAAGTAATAATATTAATAATAATTCACTTGATAAAGCGCCCTCAGAGAACTTAATCTCTCTCTAGGCGCTTTACATTTGCTGTAAAGTGAAATGCAATTGAATGGTAAGTAAAATCATGCTTGAAAACAAACGATATGGTTAGGGGTGAGATGCACAGGGTCAGCATGCAAATGTGGTTAGTGGCAACATGCACAAGTAAGGGATCAACCAACCGCCAAACGGCAGGGAAAATAAAGAGCAACAGAAGCGCCAGCCCAATTTATAATCCCTGAATTTTACCCGTCAGCCTCTTTTTATCGTTACGGTCAGCCGATTCAACAGTCATTAGTTTAGCGACAAGCCTTTTCGGTTATCAACACCCTTTGCAGCAGGCAATAATAAACCTCCAACTGCAGTACTCGAAACCGCAACCTGAATCATAAAGAGCCTGTATCCTACCCTATCCCCCGGACGAGTACTTAGTGTCAGAAAGTATCGCTTTTCAGCTGGCCACTTGATAAAATATGATGCTCACTATATGAGGTATGAATAAAATTGACACGACGAAGCCGTCTCGCTAATTAAAATGCAGTACATATTTCCCACACAGCCTATTAAGATGTTCGATGATGGTCCGCTGGATGGAGGCTGCAGCTGTTAACATTGAGGAGACATTCCCATAGCGTTCTGCGAGCAAACTTTTGTCTGACGCTGCAGACTCTCTTATCCAGCGGCAGAAGAGCCTAAATTGAACTCAATCTCCTTCTAGGCACTCACTCATACTGGATAGGAAGGTTTGTTGGCGACACTTTCACCAGCGCGAGCCGGCATAGTTCTTTGCAAGCACATGCTCGAGGACGACTTAAACGCAATAAGAGCGGCTGTTAATATTAATACACTTGACCAATCACACAGCAACGTGCGGCGACTGACGGACCTTTTGAGCAGGCCTGAACGGGCCAACCGTGGCTATTCAGCCCACAATTTACTGCCAATAAGCAGTGGGCACACCCTGGCGAACCCGGTACCATAGACCTTGATGATGTAGGCCGGCCGCCCTATACTGGACAGATTTTCGCTCTCTGGATCTACTGCTTGGCGCTCTGTTCCTTATTAAAACTGACTACTTTCAAATGCGTATTTCTCAGGGGTATTTTGCCATAAGAGCACAAAAGCTGCAATAAGTGTCTTTGCACTGTGCTCTTAGAACGCCGAATCTCCATCGAGGCCTTTTATAGAACACCTCAAGTGGCGAAATCACCATGAGTTATTGACAGTAAGATATCATGCTTGGGTAAACTGACGAAAGTAAGCATGTGGTAGTATTATAATATGGGCAAACCCAGTGTGATATAGAAATTGGAAAGGCTGACGCTCAAAATTGACTCTTCCAGCATATCTGCAGTTGAATCGGTTCGAAATCTAGGAGTCATGGTCCAAAGTGACCTCTTGATAGACGACCATATCAGCTCCACAGTCAAATCTGCCTATTTTCAGCTTCATAATATTGCTAAAATTCGGGCTAGTTTAGATAAGGAGACCACGTCCGTGCATTCGTGACATCTCGTCTCGACTTCTGCAACTCACTGCTTACTGGCCAGCCAGCATATGCGATCAGGCGATTGCAGCTGGTGCAAAACTCGGCAGCTAGGCTTGTCTGTCGTGAGCGTCGCAGTTGCCACATTATTCCACTTGTCGCCGATCTGCACTGGCTACCAGTCAAAGAACGAATTGACTTCAAGAATTTATCGCTCACTTTTAGGTCACTTCATTCTTTGGCTCCAACATATCTCTCAGATATACTCCCCCATCAGGCCAAGCATAGTACCACCCACTTTACGGAATCCAACAGTTTACAAATACCCCGTACAAACCTCAAATCCTTTGGAGACCGTGCATTTAGTTTGTATGCTCCCAAAACCTGAAACTCCCTCCCGAGCTGCTTCAGGACTTGACTGACTTGACCACATTAAAAAAGAACTTAAAAACACACCTATTTAGGACAGCATTTAGTGGGTCCCTCTGATTTGTCCTTAAAGTACTTATGCGTGCCGACACAGCAAGCTGCAACTATCCACACTTGCACGCTGACACTGTGCATGCCACCCCTAACCATGTTATTCACGTAGTTTATCAAGCATGATATTACTCACCATTCAATAGCTTTCCCTTTGCAGCAAATGTAAAGCGCCTAGAAAGAGATTGAGTTCTCTGACGGGGCTTTATCACGTGCATTATATTTATTATTATTATCATTTCCAACTTCCCCCCTCAATATATGGCACATATAAGAGAAGCAAATTTCTGCACAAAAGGCCATTCTAGAAAATTGACCAAGGTTTTATTTGTTGATCCTTGAACTGAAGCGGTTTAATCAACGGCCACTATGTTTCTTGTGCAACCACTGCAACATTCATTTACATTTAATTATATTGTTGGTCGGGGCCTCGATAAAAATGCAGTTATTAAGAAGCACACAAGAATATTACCTTTTAGTGTGAAATTTAACGGCCGCAGATTCCGAATCCCAACAAGCAAGCTAAAGTAAAATGCAAAAGCGCCTTCATGAACTTAACAAAAATGCATTCACAATCCTGGCATCTGATGATGAATGGGGCAGATTAGTGAGCTGACACAGCTAGCGTCCGAGCTAGGTGATCAAAGTCAGAATCTATGACAACCGTAATTCCTGAGAGCTTGAGCCAGATCTGGTCTTTCGATGAATTTAGACTCCAGAGACGCAACAAAAGCCAGGATCGCATCGTCTCCAAGAGACTCAATGACGTCGACAAAGCACCTTGCGGTATCTATTTGAACATTTCTCTTCGCCTCTGCCTAAAAACAGTAGACTCCTACATTTGTTCATAGAGCAGGATAAGTTGTCACATTGCTTAATACAATTCGCAATAGTTTAATCAATAAAGTTCCACACATGGGTTCATCATTAGCAATGTAGAACAGGCGGCGAGCCAGGGGTCATTGCTGTCTAAGCTTATGGCTTTAAACTTTTGTTTTTTATCACTAACTCTCAAATCGGTAGCCATCTGCAGTCACTAGCTCACTTGCATTTTTCAACGGAATGCTGAGCGGTAACTGTAAGAAAATTATAACCGCGAAACTAAGATGTTCAACTTTTATGAATAAATCGTTACTCTCATAATACCATTTTTACTGTAATCGGTCCACTTCACGAAGAAGCGAAACTTGATTTAGCATGCACCGCGTACAACTTGAATAATGTTAAGCTCACCAAAAATAGTTTTCTGCTTCCCTGGCCAGACATTATCTATTTATTTATAAGCAACGAGATCTGTTCGAACCAGCAATACTGCATCGCATTTTACCACTGCCAGTTCAAGTTTAGGGAAAAACGTATACAAATGAATCGCACATTTGAATGATCTTGGATTGTACCAGATCCGGCTAGCAGCCACAGCTAAATCATTGGCAGGATTTTTACTTTTCATGTAAGCAATATGAAGCTTAACTACTGCTACGACTCCATTATGACAATTAAGTCATCATGCAAATGTCAGGGTCTAAATGTAGACATCTAAAGACATTATCGTAACCTCTCCCTTCGTAAAAGCAAAACGTGTATTCTAAGCAGCACAAGCATAAGTAAGGGTGCACCTTACAATGCCTCATTATACAGGCAGGCGAGAAATATTAGCACACACTTCGAAATAAAAGTGGAAAGAAATTATGGTTTTTAATACCTAAAACAGCAAGGAATAAAGTCAATGGTTTGTAGCTGGCAAGAAAAAAGGTTTAAAAAGCTACTTGTTGTAGGCTAATTATGATGCACTACCTACAAGACCGGCTAAATGTTCGAGGGAAGAGCAGGCAAGTTATTTAGCTGCAGCTGCTAGTTAACTGATAAGGCTGTTCAGATACCAGATAGACGTGGTGGCTATATCAGATATTAGCATTTTTCCGTCTCAGATCGGCACACGACACTTTCTTGACAGCTTACCTGAATATTTTGCTTTTGAGCCTCCGTAACGAGTTCATCACCATAGAGAATGTCTAGAGCCTGAAGAACGACCGATGTATCTAACTCTGCAATCAACATGGTCCTAGCTTTTTTGAATCGCCTTCTCAGGTCACTTCGCTTGCTGCTTTCAGCCGAGCATTCCGGTCGAGCAGAATCATCATCTGCAAACAAAGAACGAAAGCCGTCAGTCACCTTTAAACGCGGTTGGAAAGTTTAATACAAGGGGCACTATCGCAGTCAACAAATTGGTTTTCGTCAACGTGAACCCATTTGTAGGTGAGTCATTATTCTCTGTCGATCCAACCTATTTTTCTCTGGTGGTTCAACTCTAAGATTAGCCAAGCTGTTCTGTAATCCTTAATAATAGCTACTGGTAACTAGCTGCAGTGGGAAGAATTATATTACATTTTTTACGATGTAACACATACCGATTCATCTAATTATGAACTAAAGTGAAGGAAACACAGGCTTTCAAACCACAGTACAGAAATAAATGCCAGAAGCATGCATTCTGTTACCGAATTCTTCTAACTTATCACATGCCGGTCACATGCAGTCTACAGTGTCTGCCATCCTCGCAATGATGAGAAATATGTGTATCGCGAAACAAACATCTCCCAGGCTTGCACTGTTCAGCAGGGCATAGATTTCGTGGTTCTGTAAGTCACTTGTAGACCACTCCATTCCCTCACTCCAAATCATATATCAGACCTAATCCACCGCCATGATTGGATTCATACCACCAACTTCTCCGAATCAAATAGTGTAGTCAACCTCCTGAAGACCTAAAATTCTTCGGAGACCCTGCACTTAGTTTGCATGCTTCCAAAACCCGGTATTCACTCCCTACTGGCATTACTGCATCTTCGGACTTGATGCCATTAAACCATAGCACGCATCTGATTATCACAGCATTTATTGGTTCCTCAAGATTCTTGCTTTGGGTGCTTATGGGTGCTTCTACTATGCATGCTGCCTCTAAACATTTTTGCATGGTGACCCTGTGCATGTCACCTCTACCTATGTTATGCATGTTGACATTGAGAGTGCTGCCACTAACCATTTTTGGGTGGTGACCCTGTGCATGTTACCTCTACCTATGTTAGGCAAAATGACATTGAGAGCGCTGCCACTAACCATTCGATTTTGCTACCTTTGCAGCACACGTAAATTGCCTAGAAAGAGATTACTTTCTTTGAGGGCGATATACTGACGTATTATTGCCAATATCAAATAACCTTGATCTACCATGTGTCACATGGTTAACACGAGAAGCTGCTTGCCGACATTTGGCCGAATGCTTAAGTTGATGGTTTACTCAAGCTGTGCTTCTGCAAGACAGTTGTTTCTTGGAGAGAAGGTCCTGAATACATGCTCTGATCGCTTGCCCATGCTATATGAATGCGTCTGCATGTCCTTAGTATCATATTGCAAGCATGGCAAAATTCTCGGCACATATAATGCTAGGTAGAGGAAAGCCAACACCTACAAACGGCAAGCCAGCAGGATCTGTGCATGGGAGAGCAGTGCCCCCTGGGGAGCTGCAGCAAGAGCAGCCAGCTAGCCGGTAGGATGCACAGAAGGGCGACCTTGACCAGCTTGAAGCCAATTGACAGCAAGCATGACAGCTGGTCGATAGTTAGATTGGCTAGCGTGACGGCATAGACTAATTAGCTCAGAATATTAGTAGCCTTATCCTAGCTACTTAACCCTCGATGGTGCAAGTATATGGCCCGCCAGCTTCAATCGATTCTTCGACACGTAGGGAGGTGGGACATTCACATAAATACTGGCGACCGGATGAGAACCGGGCACTGATAAAGTAATAGCTAGAGACTACAGATGGCAGACGTGTCACATTCATTAGTTTGAGCGGCCGCATTATAACTTGAACAAGGACAGGTTCATTGTTTTCTTTTTGGCAGGTTTTCTTAGGCAAGATAGCCTGAATGCATGTCATTCATTACTTAAGGTAGCAGGGAGCTTTAAATCGTCGGGATTAAGATTTAGTTGAACTAGGGTGCAATAGATTCCACGTAGAGTTATTACTACTTCTATTATAAAGCTGGGCGATGCAGATTTCCGTTTAGGTAAATCGTGACCTCCCAGAAGAAGGTACGACCTGGGTCGTGAAAATGAGCATCTTTTCACTGGGCTTTGACCCAGGGGCCATATAGAAATAGTCACCGTGACATTGCACTGAGCAGTCCCCGTTAAGGTATTTGGGGGGGATGGCTAAAACCACGAAAAAAACGTCAGGTGTGTTGAAATGTACCTAACACTTCCAACACCTAATCATGAGAACGACATGGCCAATACTGAAAAATGGCAGGGTGCAGCAATAGGCTTTATCTATCAAGTAGTAGTTTAGGACAAATAGATAACAACTCAAGCAAGCCCAAGCACGCCCGAGTGAGCTTGTGCACGCTTGCACACACACACACACACACACACACACACACACACACACACACACACACACACACACACACACACACACACACACGTACATAAGCACACAAACTAAATGCCAATCAAACGTAAGCAGAAATCGCTGCTTACCTGGGCAGCGTTCCCCAGGTCGCATTGACTGCATAATTAGACTACTGCCAGCAAACTGCACAGTCAAGCAGCTGATAATTAATAGCAAGACAGATAGCAGAGTGACATACTCATTTCCGGTCATTGAAAGACAGATGCAAATTGAGCTTCAGAAATAAGTTCAACTGATTAAACGGCCACATTTATATGGAACCGAAAGAGGCTTAACTGCTATCTCAACCACTCAAAGTGGACAATACAGAATCGTTTAAGACTGGACTCGGATCCTCTCCATGTGTCGCGAATAGTGATCACCTTTAAGGACTCGCTATATTTCCGATGACAAGCAAACTGCGAAAGCGAGCAGACGCTAAGGGGCAGTTAGCATTTTGTTAAGTAATAATTTAGAGCTTATAAGAAGCCCAGCTATGCTGCTAGGCTCCAATCATAGAGATAAAACAACATCCTCGGCTCATGTATCAAACGGTGCTTATATAAAGAAATACACTATTACATCCTCACTGGTCACCCAAGGTGCTCGAAATTGGCTAGAATCCACTATAGAAACCGATTGGTTTGTGCTGCCCCTGCTTTGTTTCAAGGGGCTTGTGCCTTGTAGTTAGCATTTAAGAGATCATAAAGTCGTAAAGAAGCAAGCTTTACAGAAAAATAGCACTGCTTCTAGTAGTCGGAGCAATTATTAGCATTTTCTTCATGCTAAGTCACAAATATGGATTAAACGAGCTGATCGATTATGAAAAGTTACAAGCTATTTACCAAGCATTTAGATTTGAGAAGTGGCCATCGTTTCAAGATTAGGCACGACTAGCAGTGGCCATTGTTGACTAGTGCTATTACTCACTATTCAATCATGTTTCCCTGTGCAGCAAATGTAAAGCACATAGAAAAAAGTGAGTTCTCTGAGTGTGCCTTACCAAGTGCCGTATTATTAGTGTTATTATAGAGAAATTTATATATTCAAATCGCGAGTTCGAAATGACGAAGATGGCGATGTTGTGGGCGTGACTCTGCCCACAGTGCTCTGCCCCACCTGGACTCACAACTCTCCGCCCGGGCTACGGGCAGGCTGAGTACCACCTCATTAGGCTATAAAAAAGCTCGTAAAATCCAACCATCCTCCCCAGTGTGCCTTCACGGCTCACCAAGCTTACCTTCCCATGACCTCTTCTTAGGTGCTACCAATGAAGCTGGTAGGTCGCTGCTGGCACCAAGCAGTAGGGCAGAAGGTTTGCCCTCATTACCTGAAAAAAAGAAAGCACAACGAATCAAACAATCGCATCACTTTAAAGAGAAAGGGCAAAGTAAGTTAGCTGCATCAAACGGAAGAGAGTTTGGACTTCTAAGTGAGCTGACTCATACACATGTAGGTAAGCAATACAGAGCAAAACAAAAAGAGATGTTGTCTGAGGCAAAGGCAAACCTGACCCCACTAGGTGCATCTGTAGCTGAGACCTAAAATCTGCAAGGTAATAACTCCTGACAGATGTCACGACATTCTACGTCTTCACGTATTTTATTAAGAACCTAAACACCGAAAAATTCCTCAGAGTATTGGCATGGTCCTGCAGCAGTTGGTGTACCTTTGGCAGCCACCAGTTCCATCAAATGTGAAAACGCCCTAAACGATACAACTGCAGCAGCAAGAAGAGGAGGAAGGGACATGTGAGGAGGATGGAAAGATCTGGAGGGGGAGAGAAAATGGTGGCACTGGCAACATTCAAGATCAGCTCCAGCTTGCAGACAAGCTCGTAAAAATCCCGGATCAATATTTGGGGACCAGAAGTTATATATGATGGTCGTGCATAATAATGATACACTTGATAATGCACAATCAGAGAGCACAATCTCTTTCAAGGCGCTTTACATTTGATGCAAAGGAAAACCGATCGAATGGCGAGTGGAAACATCATGCTTGATAAACAACATGAATATTATGGTTAGGGGTGACATGCATAGGGTCAGCATGCAATTGTGGTTAGTGGCAGCATGCAATAGTGTCACCGTGGATAAGCACATAAAGGACGAATCACTGGGACCAATTACTGAATGAAGTGCATGAAGGCAAAGTCACACTTGCACAAAGCTTTCAATATTTTAGAAGGTGTTAATGTGTATTTCAAAATTCTGGTATTACCATAGATATCAAACGAAACACTAGGGCTAGCCAATTATTCAGTCATGACACAACCACCTGTCAGAGACACACTAGAAGCCAATAATTGACACCTTTCTGCACTGAGAACTCGGTCCTTTGTCACATTGTCTCTTTTGCGACCGGGCGCCTGATTACCCCTGACAGTCTCATTGTCTAAAAAAACAAGGAAACTTCGTGAGGCCTGACATGATCATCGGGGATGGCAGTATTTTGAAGTCTCCAGTGACCTCCCTCGATAGTCATGTTACTCATCAACATCTCGACATTTAAGTAGTCCTGAGTGAAGTGCACACAGTGAGCCGTAACCAAAGACAGTACTTATTTACTTCGAAACAAAGATCAACTTCGAGGCCCATAAACTACTTAACTTCATGAATAGGCACTACGAACTCGAGGTTCCAGGTTATTCGTATTGCTTTAAACTGACATGACAGCCTTGAGGCCAGCTAGCCGACTTAATAGGAATAAGGTGGTCTAAAATGATACAAAATACTTTCCTACTAGTATTTTAAAAGAGAGTCCGAAGTTAAACTGAACGTTAAGAGTGATGATGCCACACCTAACACTAAAAACATTTTCTCAAAACTACTTGGTAGTTCATGCAGCTTCCCTGCCATTACTTCCGTAGGCATTACAAGCATTTCATCTGGAAGTTCAGCAGCAACCTTGCTGACCTGATACAACTCGGATGGTCATTTTTGTGAAATTGCGTGAAATTCAATTTCAGCTCCTTCTGTAAGAGGGCCTGATAGGCCTTCCAGGCTGCGACTAAAAGCACTGCCATTACCGGCTTCGACAGCTAAAACAGGCCACTTTCATGACAAATCATTAAACCAAAGCCAGGACCAAAACACATCAACTCGAGACACCAAGTCAGTATCAAGCTGTGGAGATGTTGGAGTCTTTATCTGGCATGAGCTGTGTAAGTAGGTCTGAATAGTTACAGCTGAATGCATTCAAGCCGCCTGAGAAGTCTAATCAGATCGGTCTGAGGGTCACTAGGCTGCAGGCACAAACTTAGTAGCCTAACATGATGGACCTGCTATGCAAAAACAGCAGGCTGCATAGGTCTTCAAAGACAAGAGAGAGAGAGAGAGAGAGAGAGAGAGAGAGAGAGAGAGAGAGAGACAGAGAGAGAGACAGACAGACTGACAGAGACAGTGCTTAAGCAGGCCAGGCAGGATGCTGCTAAGCAAACCAGCCTAGAATGCTAATACTGCTGAAGCATTTAGGCCATCCGAGTATGACGATCCCTGAGTCTCCAGCAGTGAATTATTTTACAGTCTGCTCAACGGCAGAAAACCGCTGAGAGCACACTATTGAGGTACACATGAAAGATTCTGAGTTTAAAGGCCAAGCCAAAAGCATCACTTGAGCACCAGTTCTAATTGCAATCTAATCAAAAGGTAATTGAAGTGCATATTTATAACTAGACACCGAATCAGAATAGACAATAGAGATACTAAAACTTAATACCCACGACAGATGCTGCATTTCAACCCATTAGGAAAACTAGGGTAGAGTAGAACCCCTAAACAATCCCAAGATGCATTACAAATCTTCAAGGTTGACTAAGCCACGTTTTAAACTTCAGCTAACTTAAAAGCTCACATCGTCAAGACCTAAAACCAGTCGTCCTACCTGCCTGTCGTAGATATATCCACATTGACGGTATGCTATGGCCACACCTTTTGCAATTCCCGGTACTCGAATGCCATGGCTCAGTTCTAGATTGCCCATCTCTCTCCAGTGTATCCCAAGTCACAATACGACCGTGTGCTTGCACACTTGGCTATAGGCTCCCCAGGTCTCCCAATCCCAGGAAGACAGCCTTGCATTTCAGCAGAGCACCATGATCTTGCCACAATATTAAGGATATAGTCAAGCAATGATTGTAAATCTCTCCTGATTCTATTCTTCCCGATTTTTAAAATGATATCTAGTCCAAGTTGCTCTTGTTTCGTCTCATGATGGCAGGTACACCATGCGGTTTTCCATCCTTCCAAAAGTTCGGCTCAGCATTAATCGAGTAAACCCAGGAAAAAACTGAGGACAGGTTAGTTGGAAAGAAAGCAAGTGGCATACAATCTCACAGGAAGCCAAGATGCAAGGGATCTTCAGCCGTTGCGTTTGGCCACACCTGCAGCATTGAAGGTGGCTGATCACGGAGATTATGAGTCAATATGTAGTTGCCATGATCGATCAGTGCAACCGTGTGCTACTGCGGCTCAAAATAACTGACCACTTAGATGTGTCTATTCCCAGAAATATCGCAAAAAATATCGATCCCTAATGCCTAGACATTATGCCTGCACACTAAATTCGTAATGCAGAACGCCATGATGGTTTTGAAGACTTTCAGAATATTCGTGATGCAATACCTTCTCTAAATCATTATTAATTTGCTGTGGTTGATAGAATACAAAGTCTTCAAGGGACTAAGAGCTCTCTAACCATGCAAACTAGGATGTCCACACGACAGATCGAAGCGAATAGCTTATAGTGGGAAGTCGATCGGCTCCGGCTCCAGGTGCCGTGCATAAACTTGTCTGATGTGCTGCCATTCAAGATCTGGCGGAGAGTTCTCATCGTTTGACTTATAGTCCTTTATCTCTTTCATAATACGACACCAGGATGCAGGATATTGCACTATGGCTTTAAGTTTCTTCTGGACTAGTGATGTCAGCTCAGCTAGGCAATGGTGAATCCATCCTAGGCAGCTGACCGTAACGAACGAAATTCCGGCAGTCGCTATGACATGGAGAGATTGGTTGAGGAACTCGATGCTCGATGCTTTGGAGGAATCCTGAAGTGCAAGTGCATTGATGTGAAACTCAAGCTCTCGCTGAGCAGACAAATGAATTCCGTATACGTACTCCTTCATATCTTGAGCCACTTTTTGAGATAGTTTTCTTCAAGATCAGAATGCGTGCCAACTACAATCACTCGTATCTTGGTTGTTTTAGCAAATACAGCCATAAGCCACTTCTTAACTTGTTCCTTGTGTTGCTCAAGGTTTTCACTTATGTTGATCGCAACGATGCGAAGTCCTTTAGAAGGCAAAGACATTGGAACCACTGTTGATAAATCTCATGCCCACCAAAGTCATTCACATTAACAAAGTGACTTTCAATTTTTGCATAGGTTCTGATCTATCACACGAGTTCTATCGTCAGCTGCCGCAGTGGAGGGTTTACAGCACAAATAAATTTGTTAAATTAGTGTTTATGTCAAGCACAATGCATTTAACTTAACCAACTACACAAATCCCATATAAAATAAAATGATCATTCACATTCAGAAGAATGTAATCTAAGAAATTGCCACTTTCTATTAGCAATATTGTGAGTGTCCCTACCTGATGTCTCTTGCAGCATTGACATGTGAAGTGAGCTACCTAAGGCTCTTCTCATCCAGACATGTATGTCGAAGTAGTCTTTCGGGCAAACAATATCTCCTCAATTGAATGACGATAAAACTAAGTCACTAGTTATAGACTTGTGTAAAGCTGAAGCAAAGCTTTGCAAAGGATGACCTTATGATCATCAAGCCCCTTACACAGGTTGCCCTTACCTAGCCGTTTGAGGTATTTGGCTGCATCCCGAAAGTGTTGTTGTGAGCAGGAGCCTTCAAAGAGAAGATGGTAATTGTTTGATAACAGCCTTAAGTGACCTAGTCACGGAGTTTTGTAAGCCACATTAAAAGGAATTGTGATGATAGCAAAGGAGTACTCTTCAGTTCTTGGCAATCAACTTTTTTTTAATAAGATCTTTTACAGCTACAAGGCTACAGCGCACTTCTCAGTAGAGAAACTAAACTACTGGTAACTATGATCCCAGAAAAAGATAGGGTTGAATTTAGCATAATAAGTGCACCGTGTGTGATTGGTATGTGTGCATGTGTATATGTGCTTACGTGCATGCCTGTATGTGAGTGTGTATGAGTGTGAGAGTGTGCATGTGCATCGTGTAGTTTTAGCTAATACAAACCTGCTCGAAACAAAAAAATGTTACTATCTGGCAAGGCATTTAACTGGATGGTAATTAAAAAAAACACGATACTAAGTTCTGGCAAAATACAGTCAGTAATAATCTTAAAGCTTTATAAGAAATTAGGTAACGCAACTTCATAGTAACTGCCCGCATAGATTGTGATATACAGCTGTATTATATTGCTATTGAATTGTATTGCATTCCTATAGTTATATTAGTTTTGTAAAAGGTAAGTAAACAGCTAAGCCTATTAACTAATACTAGCACAAAGCTTACCAAATTTATTGTCAAAATTAAACAAATAGCATTTTATGAGCACCTGCTCCAAAGGTAGTCACAAGGCCTACCTAGAACCGGAGACCAAATCAAAAGAGACAATGGACAGGCAAAAGTGTAATGCCTAAGGCAATTCAACAAACCATTAGTCAAAGTGGGAAGCCATAGTGGGAAAGCCCTAAGAAAATCCCGGTGGGAGCTGCAAGTCTTCAAGGCCAACAAAGCTACGATTTAAGCATTCAATAACCTCAAACCTCAGGAGGATTATCGAGAGAACTGACAACTTGTGGTCATACCTGGCATATGAAGATACATCCATATTCCAGGTATGCTATAGCGACACTTTTTGCAATCCCAGGTGCTTGAATGTGGTTGCTCCCCCATAGATTGCTCGTAATTCATCAGTTTATTCCAATTCACTTTACGACCGTGAGGTGACACGACTGGTAGTAGGTTTTCCATCGACGTCGATTTAGGGCAGACAAGCATGCAGCTCGGCGGAACACCTTTCCACGACTCAGCTATATTACCAAGTATGCACTTAAGTAATGGCTGTAAAGCTCTCCAGACATCCTCTGCACCCGATCTTGAAAATGCCAGCAATTCCACGGTACTAACTTTGCGTCTCATTATTGTACGTATGCCATGCAGTTCGACAAGTATTCCATCCTTCCAGAACTCAGGCTCAGCATCATTTGAGAACAGCCAGGATAACACGGCTGTCAAGTGAGTAGGAAAGAAAGCAAGCGGCATGCAATTCCCCAGGAAGCTCAGGTGACAGCAAACAGGTGGGTCTGCAGCTGCATTGGTTAGCCACTTCTGCAGGTTAGTAGGAGGCTGCACAGGGAGATTGCAAGTCAAGATGTAGATTCCCTGACAAGTGAGGCAAATCATGTGAAAATGTTGCATAAAATCGCTGACAACTTTGACATGCTGATTGTCAAGCAATATACCAAAGAACGGTTTATCCAGAGCCCCTCCACGATATGACTCAATGTTATGTCTGTAATAGTCATCATTTTGAAATTTTTCAAAATTTTCGTGGTGCAATACCTTCTTTAAATAGGAAATAATACGTTGGGGTTGATTGAAAACCAAGTGTTGAAGATTTGGAGAGCTTTCTAACCATATAATCTGGGATGTCCATACAAGAGATCGAAGGACAAATTTAAGTGTGGAGTCGTCCGGTTCTGGCAGCGAGTGCCGTGCATACACTTCTCTGACAATCTTCCATTCCAAATGTGGTTGTAGGTTCTCGTCTTCTGACTTATGGTCCTTTATATCTTTCATAATACGACACCAGGAAGCAGGATACTGCACTGCGGCCTTAAGTTTCTTCTCGACTAGGGATATCAGGTCACCTAGGCCATGATCACCACTCTCTTTACAGCTTATAGTTCTGAATGAAATGTCAGCGGCTTTTATAACGGCATAAGAGTTTTCGAGGAATTCGATGTTAGTTTTGGAGGAATCCAAATCCTGAAGTCCATTTATGTGAGACGTAAGCTCTTTTTGAGCAGACTGATGAATTTCTGTTATGTACTCATCCATCTCTTTTGCCACATATTTCAGTGGGCCTACTTCAAGAAGATCAGCATGCGTGCCAACTACGATAACTCGTATCTCGGTTGATTTAGCGAATATTGTCATAAGCCACTTCTTTACCTTCTCTTTCTGCTTTACAAGCTCTTCGCTTACGTCAAACGCAATGATACAAAGCCCTTTAGAGGGCAAAAATATTGGAAATACTGTTTGGTAAATTTCATGTCCACCAAAGTCATTCACATTTATGATCTGATTTGCAATCTTTACAAGGCTCTGATCTATCACACGAGTTCTATCGTCATCTGCAGCAGTGGATGGCCGGCCGAAGAGTAACGACTGAACGATGCTAGTCTTTCCTGCTCCCGTGTCTCCAAGCATGTTGATAGTATCACAGCATAGCGATTCCTTCCCCTGAGTGCTATCTCGGAAGTACTGCCGAATAGCTTCAATTCCCTGGTCACACACTGCACTAGGTGGAAGAACCATTGGATTGCCTTCCAATGAGAGATTGGTCAGTGAGGTATGAACAACTTCATCTGGCAGCTCAGTTATCATGTTTCCACGTCCGTCAATCCCCTAAAGCAAAACAAGAGAGCTCAACCAAAAGTCAACAGAAAATTGTCAAATAACGACTTGGCACTAGCAGAGCCAAATAATCTAATATTCTTTCATGCATATTATGCTATCAGACGCAGCCGTACAAATAACCTGCTGGGCAATTATTTATCGTTACTATTACAAATAGATTTCAGCAATGAGCAGTGAAATCCATACCTGACTGGAGATGATTATTCACTAATTACATTGTTGTTTACACTAATTACATTACATAAAACCAAGATTTTACGAGTAGACAGCATGCATTCTCTCAAGCAAAAAACAGCATTCAAGAGGGAATATAAACTCCATGTTAGCAGAGACCAATAAACTGTTATTAGTTTAGGCAAGAAAGTCTGTTCTTCCTTACGCCATGAGGCTATTGCCGCTCCTCCAAGCGACTCAAAAGGCTCTAGTTTTCATTTAAATACTAAAAAATAAGTGGCATGCCAGGCATACACTACAAAGTAACTCACTTGCACCGTTCCATAAAAAGCCTAGTCATTGTACACACCTTTTTCATCCCTTTTGCTATGGTTTCCAGTACAATCTTAAATGTCAACAGCCAAAATGTATTTATATTAGCTTTTAAAGAGTGTGCTGAACAGGCAGGCTCCTGGTACCACCAGCATATCGCACGTGCACGGATTTTAGACGTAGGCATTTCAAATAGACCTTGCGTGCTGTCCTCATTCATTGAGCTGCCTGAAAGCCTGAGGCCACTCGGCTGGCAGGTTTCAAGTCTCAGCTCACCAGGGCTGATTAAAATACCAATGCTGCACTCACTGCCGCTATCCAAGCACACTCGGGCATAGTGAACAATCTGCTAACCATCGAGCAGGAAACACAGAAGCCACATAAATATGCTGGCCATTCCAATTACTCCAGTGAAGGGCTTAACTAAACCAAATAAAACAAGCAATGGTAGCTATATCTAACAGGCTTGTTCCATTAGTGACAAATAATTATTAACTATCACCCCCATATAATCTACACGTCCCTCTCCAAAATAAGCCTATGCTGCTGGACTACAACATCAGCTAAATAATATTGGCTGACTGCTTTCGGTTTCAGCTACATAATATTGCTAAAATTTGGGCTTTCTTAGGCAGGCACGTCACATCTAAATTGGTCCCTGCATTATTGCCATCCCGTCTTGACATCTGTAACTCGCTGCTTATTGGTCTTACGGCATGTGCATTCAGGTGCTTACAGCTGGCGCAAAGCTCAGCAGCTAGGTTAGTCTGACGTGAGCATTGCAGTTGCTACATCACACCACTTCTTTATGCACTTGCTACCGGTCAAGCAACGCAACTGCCTCAAGGTTTTGTCACTCACTTGTAGGTCCCTTTATTCTTTGGCTCCAGCCGACCTCGCAAATCTACTCATCCACCAGGCTAAGGATCATGCCATTTGCTTTTAGGAACCAAACAGTTCACCCACACCCACCTCGTGCAAATCTTAAATCCTTTGGAGACCACGCCTTTGGTTCGTATGGACATTTGTCACGAAATCTCCTAACTTGTGAAAATTTAAAAAGAAAACTAAAACTCATACATTTTAGATAGTATTTAGTGGGTCTGTAATTCGTCCTAATCTGCTTAAGCCTGCTGACACTGTGCACGCAGCCACTAACTACATGTGTATTC
Source organism: Cristatella mucedo (assembly GCA_009760855.2). Classification (NCBI taxonomy): domain Eukaryota; kingdom Metazoa; phylum Bryozoa; class Phylactolaemata; family Cristatellidae; genus Cristatella; species Cristatella mucedo. The sequence goes on along the minus strand of WPIO01000337.1, from coordinate 37,905 downwards.
TGACGATGTGCTCGTCTTCCCTAACCAGGTTATACTTGCTTTTTATTGAGCATGCTGCCACTAATCATTCGGTCGTGCTTCCTTTGCAACATACGTAAAGTGCCAAATAAGATATTGAGTTCTCAGAGGGTATGAATTATTATTGTTAATATTATCATGAAGAAAGTGACCTTTAAGTGACCTACTTATTTACTCTGCAGGCAAGGTGCATATTTCACTGTTCCTTCTGCCGAAGCCGAATACCTACCAGAGGCTTTGGGCATGTAGAGGAGTCGGTAGAGCAGCTGGTTGACTAGGCACTGCCAAATCTCAGCCAGTCTCTATGCAACTGTAGCAGCCAGCCTCCACGTGCTTGTGATGTAATGTAATGTATCTCTGTCTGTAACTCCACAAAGCCATGAAGACTATGTGGATGTTAAGCAGGAGAGTTTTATATAGCGTACTTACACAGCCTAAGTGGCTTTCGATTCGCTTTTGGTTGCAAACAGACTTCGTCTCCCACAACAAAAAGAAAGTTGGTAGCATGGCAGAGTCAGGAGAGCAGTTGAGGTAGTGAGTAGCATAGAAGTAGCAGCTCAGAACTGCTGAAAAAGAATAGCAATGGTCAGTAGCAGCAGAGTAGTTGTCATTGTGCAAGAGTTGCAGAAGCGATTTCCACAGTCTAGGACCTGCATAGTAACAGCTTCTGTCGCAAACTGTCTTGAAGTAGTGGCATGAAGCAGCTAATTCATTATCCATACAAGTAGCAGGGGGGGGGCACGAGAAGGCTGAAACTTGTGCAGCAGTTCAGCTAGGTATGGGCGAGCTAAGCGGTGGCAGGCCTTATGGGTCAGCATAAGAACTTCGTCCTGTATCCGTTGATCAACCGGCAGCCACCGTAGCTCTTATAACTAACGAGACACATGGTCAAATCTCTGGAACTTTTAAACTAGCCTTGCAGCCATATTCATAGTCAGCAGCAGTGGCCTAGTTTCTTCTTGCTTGCGACCTATACTTTTAGCTGTATAGACTTTCATAGTGGTCTCACACTTTGAGAAACGCTAGATGATGTGACAGCTTACCACATAGCCTTAAAGTGCTTTGAAACTTATGTCACCTGTTGTGCATTGAGCGATTATCAGATGCAGATAGATCAGATCAGATCACAATCTTTGCTTTTAAGTTCAGTGTTGAATAGCCACTCGGAGCCAACTGTGAGCAAGAGTTCTTTCAGCAAGTCCTTCGGGATAAACGAAGGGTTTCGGCAATTAAGCAGCCTTCGTCAAAACCATTCGTTCATTTTTCCCAGAGTGCAAAAATTGTGAAAAACTAACATCATTTTCGGCACTGGAGTAATTGACTTGGAATATACGACTGTCACCAAGGGATTTGTAGAGAAAGCGTGAGTTCGAGAGAGTGTATGTGCACTGAAACTATGCCCATGTAGCGCTGTACCAAAAATACTAAAAGCATAAACAGATATTACGTGACGGCTTTTATTTTGAACGCATTATCTGACAGAAATCAGAGCACACGTTCTTCATGTCGATCTTCAGCATTTTGCAAGGATTTTGCAAGGATTTCATATCGTATGAGAAAGAGGATGGAAACTGTTACTTATTTGTCACACCCATGTGAGAGTCCATGGCTGCGTCACTCTCGTCGAACTTTGGACTAAGAAACGTCTGCTATAATTAATGATTCTGTTAGGAAGTTGTGTCACGAGAGTCGTGCCGTGCAAAGCCTGAGGCATTAGGTAAAGCTTAGCATAGTCGTCTGCATGGAGAAATAGCTGTTGTTCAGGTGAAAACCTGCTGCTGCTGCTGCCGGCTTTGCTTCCTCAGATCTAGCCCCCCTTTACAACATTAACATGAGGTGCAGCTAAAGACTTGCTTTAAGCAGATTTTCTTGAACCTGCCTGCCCTGTGAATGTGTCTAAATGTGCCAGAAGCTGTAGTAGTTTAATGTGCTCGCATTGCTTGGTCCCAGCGAGGACGAGCAAGCAAAGATTTTCTGTTCCCAAGAGGCTTGAAGAATGGGATGGAACAGCTAATTCACTGCCTATAGCCAATTTTAAGACTGGTGGAGGCTGAAACTGGTGCAGCACTTCAGCTAGGTATGGAGGACGCAAGACACGGCAGACATAGTGGCTCAGCCATTAAAGGTCAGAGTACATAGGCCTTGAAGTCAAATGCAAGCTCGTCATTCATCACGATGCTAATGCAGGCAGTGTAATCCTGAGAATAGCACCTCTAACACAAGCAGCACACATCTGCCACACACACACACATCCATGGAAACTTAGGAGAACCCCAAATGTGTATTCAATTGAGCTATAACTAGGCTACCCAATAAGAGCTCGGTAGTTCGTCTTGAAATGGCTGCATTCAAAATGTATGCTAACTTTTGCTATCTACTTCAAGGTTCTGTCACTCACTTGCAGGCAAACTAATTCGCAATAAGGCTAGGTAGGCCTACTTCCTCTAACGAGTCAATCCAAAATCAAGGCCCTTGGAAATTATACACGTCCTTAGTTTGTTCCACCAGCGTGGCACTCACTTCCGATTGACATCATGAATTGCCTGATTTGACATTAAAAAAGAACCAATACAGAACCTCCTAGGTACCACACTTTAAGGGAACCGTACACATTTTCCTTTGTCTGCTTGTTCATACTGACACTGCTAACGCAATTCCTAAGTAGAAGTGCTTCCATTACAGCCCACATGAAGTGCATAGAAAGCAATTATGTTATGTTAAGATGCGATAAATATGTCTCATAGTTGTTTATCATTATTTCAAACGAGTAGCAGGAATGCAAAGTCCCTGCAATAGTCCAACTTACATGCCAAGTTGTTTAGAAGCAATTTTTATTGTAAATGCCTGCCATCACGATTGGTTGTAGATCATTTGAGTATTAACAATGCCAAACAATGAAAAAAGATTATAGGGACAAATAGAAATATGCCTATTGGTGCAAAAGCACGAATAGAATTATGCTATCAACATTGTCAAATCTGCCCTCAGCTGTAGTTGTTGCTCGACTGCAAAGAGATGCAAGCTCAGATTCTTTCTAGCAGGAGAAATGCTACGGTTCTTGCAATGAGAGCATAGATATTAACCCCACAAAGGCTTACCAAGCCAGGCATGTATCCCAAACTTCCTCAGCCTACCGAAAACATCGTAAGACGCCAGGTTTCAGCTCTCACAAGGGTAGGTTTGGGTCTGTGCACAATCCATTGATGCTAGCGATCAATCTTACTCTTACTGTCTGCCACATGATAACGGTCACCGAAAAGGGTTTCTTTGCTGGGAGGCACTTGGCAACTGGAAGGCCCAGAAATTTGAACACACCATGCATTAGTCAGCCAGTTCTTACAGTGTGGCTACATAACTCCAATATCCATTCTTTTGCCAAAGCCGGTTACAACCTAGTTTTCTTTGTCAGGCAATACCCAACTTTCCCTTCTAAAATAATTCACATATGTACAAACCATCTTGCTTTACCTCAGCTACTGACACAATCGATACCAATGGTTCGCATGCTGACCCTGTGCACGTCACACCTAACCATGTTACTCCTGTTGTTTTTTGAGCACGCTACTACTAACCATTCGAACGTGCTTCCTTGTAGCAAATGTGAAGTGCTTAGAAACAGACGATATCTCTGAGAGGCCTACTTCAAATGCATTATAATTATTAATATTTGCTATGTCCGATATTCATTCTCATCAGACAGTCTGGCTCTGAGCTCACTATTTACTGGCAGTGTCCAGACATTCTATCAGAAAGTTGACCTCATACCCCTCTTGATCGGAGGTAGTCGTAGTCTGTGCAACAGTAAGCATGTATTCTTTAGGAGAACCAGCACTGGAGATTGACTACATACTCGTGCATCCTACGGCAAATGAAAACTCGTGACATATTTTGAGTTCAGATACTCCCCTTATGCCATGCTCTGGGCCCAGCCAGAAGCCCCTCGATTTGCCTGATATCGCCTGAAGTCACACTGCCTCTCGAACGACTCTCGTGAAACGTGTGACAGTAAGATCATCAGACAGGCCACAGTTTCTGCAGTAGGAGTGGCTACTGTCGCAGCCTCTGAAGGCTGCTCAGAGCTCAGCACTCTACCAGATCCCACGAAAGAGCTCCCACACTAGATCTCCCACTGAAGCACTCCTTGCTGTAAACAGAAACACAATCAAGTCCTGTACTGGCCATTGCGAACTTATCGCCAGCAGGGGAAGCAGTTAACCCTTCAGGTGCGACTGCTCAAGTCAAAACAGCCTCCCTGATTATGGGAGGATGTGGCCTCTAACATAGTGTGCACACCTATGACAGGCATTGCTTCATCGCAGATCTACTGCTGTTGAGCAATGCTTAGCAGAGCATGGGTAGATCACAAGCGTAGAACCGTGCGCACGAAGGCTGTGAATGTGTCCATGGCAGTTTTCCACCGGCCTCAACATCCTGGAATGAGTAGTAAAAGATCCTACGGAGGTCAAGGAGAGGTCAAGGTGAGCCTGGAAGAAGCACCAATTCTAGAGTGCCATTCGTGCCAGGGCGATGCTCCAGATTCCACAGCCACCACCCTTCAGCTAGGCTTGCTTCTTAGCTGCCAGTCTCATGTACAAGGAAGTCCAGTAGTGAGCCTTGCAACCAACTATCTAAGCAGACTCTGCCTGCCTCACAGCCTGATTCTGTCATCGCTGGCTGTCAAAGTCATCACCCTAATAGAAAAAACTAGGCCCCCTAAATATCAACAAGCCGGCGAACTAAAGCAAGTGATGAAGCTGGTGCAAGATGATTACAAAGAAAAGAGGAACAAAACGATTGCGGCCATGGATAGAAAACACCAGGAGTAAAGATTTGCTTGACCATTGGTCTGCCTATTTTCAGCTTCATAACATTGCTAAAATTTAGCCTTGTTTAGATAAGGATACCACGTCCCAATTGGTGCCTGCATTCGTGACACCCTGTCTCGACTTCTGCAACTCACTGCTTACTGGCCTATCAGCATGGGCCATCAGGCGATTGCAGCTGGTGCAAAACTCCGCAGCTAGGCTTGTCTGTCGTGAGCGTCGCAGTTGCCACATTACTCCACTTCTCGCCGACCTGCACTGGCTACCAGTCAAGCAACGGATTGGCATCTAGATTTTGTCGCTTGTAGTTAGTTGTACGTATATATGGATGTATTGTATGCCGGCTCCTGACTTGTGAACTTAAGGTCAATGGAACTTGTAGTTTGTATGTACATGTGTATGTATGTATGTATTGTATGCCGGCTCCTCTGATGAGCCTATGATGTGGCTGGGACACAGGCCGGTAACCAGCTATATCAGCGGCTTAAGGTCGGCCGAGTATTCGTCTACGTTCTCACCGGCACTCAACTGCCTGCTTAAAAGCTCATCACTGCTTACTGGCCTACCAGCATGGGCCATCAGGCGATTGCAGCTGGTGCAAAACTCCTCAGCTAGGCTTGTCTGTCGTGAGCGTCGCAGTTGCCACATTTCTCCACTTCTCGTCGACCTGCACTGGCTACCAGTCAAGCCACGGATTGACTTGAAGGTTTTGTCGCTCACTTTTAGGTCCCTTTATTCTATGGCTCCAGCCTATCTCTCCGACATACTCCCCGATCAGGCCAAGTACCGCCCGCTTTTCGGAATCCAACAGTCTAGAAATACCTTATACAAACCTTAAATCCTTTGGAGACCATGCATTTAGTTCATATGCTCCCAAAGCCTGGAACTCCCTCCAGACCTGCGTCAGAACATCCCCTGACCTGACCACATTTAAAAGGAACCTACAAAAACACCTATTTAGGACAGCATTTAGTGGGTCCCTGTGATTCGTCCTTCACGTGCTCATGCATGCTGACACTGAGCATGCTGCCACTAGCCACATTTGCATGCTGACTCCGTGCATGTCACCCCTAACCATGTTATTCATTTTGTTTGTTTTTCAAGCATGATTTTACTTACCATTTAATTGCATTTCCCTTTGTAGCAAATGTAAAGCGCCTAGAAAGAGATTAAGTTCTCAGAGGGTGCTTTATCAAGTACATTATTATTATTATTATTATTATTGTCATAAGCTCAGAAGCGATTGGGTGAAAACGCTGCGGTCAATTTTCTCTTTACCGTGCTATAGTTCTTCCTGTCGTCCGTGCTTAGTCCTTGATAGACCGCGAAAAGCTTAAAGTTCGCAAATGTTTTATTCACCAGTAACACTTCCCACTCCCAGTGAGAGAGCCCCAACTGCTCAGCCATGCCTTAACGTCCTCACTCCCCTCTCCCCAACTCCGATGATTCATCGACCACAACTGTACACCGGCCGACAGTGATTGTGAATCTACCATCTGGCCACCTGCTGGTTACTGGCCTGTGTCCACTCCACATCACTGGCTCATCAGAGGAGCTGGCATACAATACATACATACACACGTACATACGAACTACATCACTCACTTTTAGGTCCCTTCATTCTATGGCTCGAGCCTATCACTCAGATGTACTCCCCCATCAGGCCAAGCATCGTGCCACCAGCTTTTCGGAATCCAAAAGTCTACAAATACCTCGTATATACCTCAAATCCTTTGGAGACCGTTCATTTAGTTCGCATGCTCCCAAAGCATGGAACTCCCTCCCGACCTGCGTCAGAACACCCCCTGACCTGACCACATTTAAAAAGAACTTAAAACACCTATTTAGGACAGCATTTAGTGGGACCCTGTGATTCGTCTATGATGTGCTTATGCATGCAGACAATGCGCATGCTGCTACTAACCACATTTGCAAGCTGACCCTGTGCATATCACCCCTAATCAAGTCATTCATTTTGTTTGTTTATCAAGCATGATATTACTCACCATTCAATTGCATTTCCATTTGCAGCAAATGTAAAGCGCCTAGAGAGAGATTGAGTTCTCTGAGGGCGCTTTAACAAGTGCATTATTATATTATCGACAAAACACAGCCGTGAGTGCTCGTCGATTCTTCAGAGTCAACATTAATGATTGTGGCCATAAAACAGCAATAATGCAGGTGTTTTTCGCATGTTCGGTTGAGGCACTGCTCTCGATATGGTAGAATAGATGAAACAGTATTTGAGCGTTTCGGAATAACACTGAGGCGAGAGTTTGTGGGATCTACTCAGGACGGTGCTGCAATAAATAAGAAATGCTTTGGCCACATCGATGTCGTAAGACAGTGTTGTCTAAACCATGGTCTGCAGCTTGAAGTATTGGCCCATGGTGCAATAAGAGTACTGGGGACGATTTAAACATGAATTGTGATGAAATTGATGATCTGGACAATTTTAAAGCAGGTACTGACTTCGAAGTGATCAGCGATAATGCATTAGCAGGAGACATAGATGCCTCAGTATTTTTAAGAAATCAGATAAGCTTGTCAAATTCATCAAAATATCGACTGTTGCGAAAAAATGTCTTACTGTCTAAAGTTAAAGCAGAGTTCAGACAAAAGATTAAACTGAATCTTGAAGTGAAGACTCGCTTGAACTCCATCCAAAGATCAACGTTATAGTCACTGATAAAAATGAAAATCGCCATTCACTAGATGCTATACGAATTCGAGGTACAGGAAAAAATCGAGGCTTACCAAATTCAGGGTACTGGAAATGATCGAGCGATTGATTGTTGATAAGCTAAAAATGCTTATGCAGGAAATGGATCGAGTGAAACTTTAAGTTAAGAATCAAAGTTTGAGAAAAGGTGACATTGATGAGTGCTGACACGTTTTTAGAATTACTATTCAAACAGCTCTCTCACACGAATTATAAACATTAGTACCAAACTCGTAGAAAATTTGAAGTGCTGCGTCGAAGAGCGATTAAACAACAATGTCGTGAATCTCTTCCACAGTATCAAAGATCCATCAGTGCCCCACATAAAAACCACACTAAATTTCGCAGAAGTATCAGCATCTCGTCTATTTGATGTCAAATTTGCTGAAGTTATTGTCATTTATAGTCAAATGACGTCGAAAGTGTGAACTTGTCACTTCAAGGTGTATTTAATTTGTTGCTTCAAAAAAGATGGATCGTCAGCTGCAGCTGGATGGCAAGACAAGTAAAATGGCTTAAGTTTTAATTCAGGCTCTTCATGAAATCTGGCCAGCCCATTGAAAATCTCCTGAAATTCTTCAAGGCAATTCAACATATGAAACCAAAATCCACAGACGTTAATAGTGGTTTTTCAGTCTAAACCAATTTCTGTAACAAAACTAGATTTCGTTTCTCAGACCAGTCAAACTATGTGCTTGTATTCTTAAAAATTTGTAGATATAATTCATTTGAATAGCGCCCCAAGAAAACTTAATCTCTATTCGGGTGCTTCACATATGCCTCCGGGTTCAAGCCCACGACCTCAGCAAGACCGTGGTCGGGGGGGGGGGGGGTGAGCACCTTAACCGCTGGACCAAACCAGCTCGGCGTTTCTTGAAATATAATTATTAGAAGTACAATTCTATCGATTTAAAATATTTCACAAAAGATAATATACAATAAAATTAATGAGAACAGTAAGGTATTTGCTTTAAAACTGTGAAAAAATGCAAACGTTTTTATGGCAAAACAGAAAAATCACTTGGTAGCAGCTGATTTTGAAAACAGAAACAGTAAACAGCTTTTTTTAAATGACCTTTGTTCTGAATTCCTACTATTAAGGGATTAAGTTTCCTGAAGTCGTAATCAAATTTTTATACTACTACTAGTACTACTAAGGTGGAAACTCAAAAAATGACCAAACAATATTCAGTTATTTAAAATTTCCTCTTAAAGACGAACTAGATGCAAATTTAATAACAAAGACTTGTGGTTAAGAAGCTTCCCGAACGGGATATGTTATTTTTTTATAAACCTTTTTACAACGAAAGTAGAACATTAAAATTCAATATAACGATTTTCTTTATAAAATAAGATTCCGAATGTTGTTTTCGTGCACTATTAGTAAATATAAGCGACTCAGCTCTGAACGGGCAAACATCACTTTAAAATATGAAAAACATACAATATGCAAAACAATGGCACGTCCAATAGAGGTCAACCGTCTCACAGGTAATTATAACACAATGAAAAAGCTTAAGCCCGATCGCCTATGGCCAAGCCACGGCCAGCAGCTCATGGACAACAGTGGAAAATGGCTATACAGGCTCTAACTCCTCATTTGCTTGCCAGAAATATAGCTCACAAACTTGGAGTGAGTATTGTTTGTCAACTAGACTGTCGTTAGGGATTATGTATTGATAAATTAATTCCGCCAGGGGTCAATATAACTTAGTCCAGCATAACAGCGCCTATGGAATCCTGGGACTGCTGATTTAGCTCCTGTGGTCACCATTCACGACACGAGGTACTATCGGCAACCCTCGGTACGGTCAGTCGCTCAGCTGGTGACTTGGATTGCATTAGCCCATAATTCACTGAGAATCAATCTGAAAATGTGTATAAATTCAATTGTATTCTGGGGAAATTGAGGCTGTTTTAAAAAATTTGTTGTTATGATGTTCATAGCTTGAGATTTGTTTGGCGAACACTGGTCTGACTGGAGGGTCTGACTATGATTCCACTTTAACAAACATGACAGCTATCGTGGTAATGTTCTGTTGATGAAATATAATAGTTTATTAAGGTAGAAGTATTCGCATATATTTTGTGTGCTACATAGAATTTTTTTTCTAAAGCTTCTATACCATTCACGACCGACCTCAACTTCACGACCGGGTGAAATGCCAGCCCTTGGTATCTTGCTATCTCGGTATACCAAGTCACATCTCAAATAATAGTGAACTGATCAACTTGAAAGTCGGAATTTATGATTTTTTGAACTTTCACATCATTGCACCCGTCTCGTGTGCAAGTTGGTCCTAAGTATATTGACCTATTTTGATGGTGAGCTGCCTTTTTGTCGTTCAACACGGTTTATAATAATGCTGCCGAGATGTTGTGCAGACGTCACAGAGAACCTAATAAAGATCTCGTCGACGTAAAGCTAAACGACGTCATACCAAGTTTCTTACCCCGTAATAATTTGAAAGGTCAAGGTATCGAAGACTCTTCGAGCCCAAGGTACCGTTTGGGTAAGCTTTCAGACAGTTGTTGCTAATATTCAGCACCTCCAACTAAAAAGAGGGACAAAGACTGCAGAAAGGATTTAATGATGCATACAACTGCATCAAACTCATCAGCGGTGCGGTTTGATGCTTGGGCACCGTCAAATAATAAGCTGGAACTATTATTGCAGTATAGAAACAAGAACCTTAATCCTTTTACGGAAGCGCGAACTATAGGAATGTATGTTACAACGATAACATCCAGGTACTTGCCGACAGACATTGACCGCCAACCTCAGAAGACGCAGGAGGAGCATTTTCAGAATATAAAGTCATTGAATGGAACGACTAATCTTAACACTTGTAATTCTAATAGGAGCTACAATGCAACAAGCTTGCAAAAAATTACCACTCCGAAGTCTCACTAATAATGGCTTGATCATCGAATATTTACTTGAACTTAATTACATCAGCTATTATGTATTTCCGTATGAGCCATCTTCAGTCTGCAGTTGCTCAATCCAGAGTGACTGTCAGAGCCATTACGGATAGTGTAGACACATACTCGTTGGGGTTCCAGGCTTATAATGGTAGGTCTAGACATGCAGAGCCTTTTGCTCACCTACTGACCAATCCGAGCCTGTGGCCAATGACGGTTCAGTTCAGACTGCCCCAGAGAGCCTCTGGGTAGTCATCGCTAGGTGAATCTACATTTTCCTACTCTTGATTCAATCACTGTGTATCACTACATTTTTTTCTGGGCAAGACCATACCATGTTGGTAATAGAATCAACACACTTTTTACGAATCCTGAAACTATAAAAAGGACACAGTCAAAGCAACCTACATCATTACAGAAGTAGACATGTCTGCTACTAGTCTCAATCATCGAGCTTTGAGATAGAGAATACCATTCGCCATATTGATGTCATCAATACTGTCAGTTTTTTATCAAACGGCTTAATCGCTTTTATTTTGGTTCCTACTACGGGAGTTAACTACCAGCCACCTTGGGAGTTTCATTTTAAGGTCGTACCTAGTAACTTCGGAATTACCACGACTTAATCAAGGTTAAGGCTTGCCTTCACTTTTTTACTAACGATCTCAGGATGTATAAACCTAGATTGTAGGTTAAGATAAAATAATGGTAATCATAATACATTTGCATAGCCCTTCAGAGAACCTAATCACTTTCTGGGCACTGTAAATATGCCATCAGAGAAGCATGATCGTATGTTAAGTAATAGCAAATACGATTCCAACAAGAATAACATGGTTAGACGTGACATGTGCTGGGTCAGCATACAAAGATGGTCAGTGGCAGCATGCACAACACACAAATCCGAAGGACCCACTTAGTGCTGTGACAGACATGTGCGGTTTTAGCTTCTTGCAATGTCAGGCCAGGTAATGTGAAGTCAATCAGGAGTGAGCTCTAAGATTTGGCAGCATACAAACTCTCAGCAGGGTCACAAAAGAACTCGTAAGGGATGAAGCTAAACAATTTGATTCAGAAAATTGGGTGGTACGATACTTAGTTTGGTGGGAGGACTACTTCTGAAAGATGGGCTACGGGTAGAGAATAAAGGGAACTGAAAGTTGAGTGACAGAACCTAGAGGTCAACACGCTGCTTGATTGGGAGCCAGCACAGCACAGAAAAATCTAGCTTAAGAGTTGTGCACAAACAATATACTCCTGATTGAGAGTGCCAGCATACCAGCAAGCAGAAATGAGTACCATAAATCGAGACCGGCTGTAAGAAATGCATGGTCTCATTTGGCTGTAGTATCCCACTCTCACGAAGCCCAATTGTTCGTACAAAGACGTAGGTTTTCTTGGGGGGATCGTCACTGTTACATGATTAGAACTACTGGCCGCCCTACTCCCTTAAACTGGTGGGGAATAGTTCTGAAAGATAGGCTACTGGCAGAGAACAAAGGGATCTGAAAGTTGATTGACAGAACCTAGAGGTCAACATGCTGCTCAATTGGGAGCCAGCACAGCACAGAAAAATCTAGCTTAAGAGTAATGCACAAACAGTAAGCATCTGATTGAGAGTGCCAGTATAACAGCAAGCAGAAGTGAGTAGCCGAAGTCGAGACTGAATGTCGCTAATGCATGGACTCATTTAGATGTAATATCCCACTCTAAGGAAGTCCGATAATTTCTCAAAAAACTTTTTTTTTCTTAGGGTATTATCACTGTTACATGATTAAAATTATAATTGAACTTCCTGACATGGCTTACAAATATTAGGATATACCTTGTTTAAAAATATCCACAGCTATTTTATAATCTAGTGCTTCCCCGAGATTCGTTCTATATGAGCCTGTGGGTGCCGACAAGCGCCTGGAGAGATATTAAGTTCTCTGAGGGCGCTTTATCAAGTGAATTATTATTATTATTACTGTGCATGCTGACCTTGTGCATGTCACCCCTAACTATGTCATCCATGTTGTTTATCAATGATGATACCACTCACCATTCGATGGTGTTTCCTTTGCAGCAAGGGTAAAGCGCCTAGAAAGAGTTTGAGTACTCTCGGGGTGCTTTACGAAGCATATTATTATTATTATAATTATTATTAACATAAGGTGAGAAGCTAATGAAGCTCCAAAAAAGAGAGCAGTGGCTAGCCCTAGCTAGTCAGCTAGTCAGCCCTAGCTAGTCAGCTGTACGAAAGACACCAGGTGACCTCTTTCAGTCTGCTCTGCTACAGCCAAGCCAAAGCTCTGCTAGCTTACTTTCAGGACAAGCCGAATTAGTTTTCAACTTGTGGGCATCTCTCAGTCCCCATGGTCTAGAGATACAGCATTTGTCTCTAGCATGGAAAAATCCTTTGGAACAACTTGATTTGCAACCAAATGCCTAGAGTGGGAATAACTTCGTCATTTAGGACCCTGTGAGTATTAGTCGACTAAACAGTTCTCGAGTTATTAAATAGCGCTCGAGTTTAAAGGTGAGACTTAACCTAACTAGACCGGCAGCTAATGCCTTCTTTGACCGTTCATCACTTGCTGGATGATACTGTCAAGGCTACACTACATTTTTGATTTCATAACAAGAATGTAGCTCTAAATGTCAACCAAGTATCGGGTTGTGGGCATTCGAATATTTCGTGGTACGTGTCTTCGTTGCGGGCAATAGGTATTAGTTACGATTGGTACTGAATGACTTGTTTCTTGCTTTCCACGTTGGTCCAAACACATATTATTTTTTAAGCTTGATACAGCATCTGCCATAAACCATTGCTTATAACTCTCTTGCAACGACTTTAGGATAATCTAGATATTAAAGATTAAGTGTGTTTTTATCTTCAGTATCATCGATATAATAATCGAGATAAAGTGTTCTGCTGTCCTGTCCAAGCATTGAGAAATTAGCTGACGTATACGTCAAGCAAGGATCTATTAACAATATGCTAACACTATAGCTTTTGACCATCTCTGCTTGGAAAAAAGCAGATTATGAAGGCCAAACCTTTAGTAGCTGGTTCAAGCAGAGTTTTCGAAATGCTTAGCAAACTGCCCATCCAAAGATCGATAAAAACACGCACGTGTTTTATAATAATATTAATAATAATAATAATCGCAATACTTAAAATGATAAATTTCATGTAGTGCCCTCGGAAAACTCGATGTCTTTCTAGTCACTTTCCATCTGCTGCAAAGGGAGTACAATTGAACACTGAGTGGTAGCATGCTCTATAAACAAGAATAACACGGTTAGGGCTGACATGCCCAGGGTCAGCATGCTCACGTCAAATTATTAGTTGCTGGTAACGAGCTGTGAAAGCTTACTAAGAAGATATCTATAATATTCATGTCCGACTCGTGCTCATCGGTTGGAAGTCGCAATAGTCGCAATTCTGGGCTAGACTTTTTGCACACAGTCCAATCGCACTCGTCAATTCGTGGAAACTGATAGAACTTTACACTGGTACCTTCGCATCACCCAGCACTTTCAAGTTCAAGAAGACCGAGACAACTAGCAGACACTAGCAGTCAATTTCAATGATTTCCTTCGAGTTTACATCCGAAAGCTTAAAAAAACCAGGGCTTATTTTTTCATACGAAAGCTGAATTCCGGCTATTCGGACAGTAAACAGATTTATAAGACAGTAAACCATTTACTGGCCGATGCTGTTAGGTCTGACTCCCCAGATATTAAGGGCTCAGCCGAAAAGTTTTCAGCCTCCCTGAATTTTCTAAAACTAAACGATGATAAAACTAACTTACTAGTTATGGGCAAACCTAGTGTTATTCAGACATTGGAAAGGCTGACTTTCAAAACTGGCTCTGCCAGCATATCTCCAGTTGCATCAGCTCGAAATCTAGGTGTCATATTCCTAAGCGACCTCTCGTTAGACGACCACATCAGCTCCACAGTCAAATCAGCCTATTTTGCGATCAGGCGATTGCAGCTGGTGCAAAACTCGGCAGCTAGGCTTGTCTGTCGTGAGCGTCGCAGTTGCCACATTACTCCACTTCTCGCCGACCTGCACTGGTTACCAGTCAAGCAACGAATTGACTTCAAGGTTTTGTCGCTCACTTTTAGGTCTCTTCATTCTATGGCTCCAGCCTATCTTTCAGATATACTACCCTATCAGGCAAAGCATCGTACCACTCGCTTTTCGGAATCCAACAGTCTAGAAATACCTCGTACAAACCTTAAATCCTTTGGAGACCGTGCATTTAGCTCGTATGCTCCCACAGCCTGGAACTCCCTCCCGACCTGCATCAGAACATCCCCTGACCTGACCACATTTAAAAGAAACTTAAAAGCATACCTATTTAGGACAGCATTTAGTGGGTATTTGTGATTCGTCCTCGATGTGCTTATGCGTGCTGACACTGTTCATGCTGCCACTAACCACATTTGCATGCTGACCCAGAGCATGTAACCCCTAACCATGTTATTCATTTTGTTTGTTTTTCAAGCATGATTTTACTTACTATTCTATTGCGTATCACTTTGCAGCAAATGTAAAGCGCCTAGAAAGAGATTAAGTTCTCTGAGGGCGCTTTATCAAGTGCAATATTATTATTATTATTATTATTATTAAAAAAATTGTGCACATTCGTGCCTCCATTAAGCCCCTACCGAATAAAGCAATTGCAGTTCCACAACCTGTGACCTTCGTTAAAAGGTTATCTGAGGTTTCTGCATGGGATGTGGCTACCTTAATAAGGTCTAGCAAAAAAATCTTGACTCCTGTAAACCCTATACCCTCATTTCTGTTGTCTTCACTAGCAGACCAACTTAGCCCTGCCATAACTAAGATGTGTATGCTTCTTTGGGAATAGGGTTTGTCCCAAAGTCGTTCAAATCCGCAATTGTTAGACCCATTCTTAAAAAGTCTGGATTAGACACAAAGGTCCCTGCAAACTATCGCCCAGTTTCCCTTCTTCCTTTCTTATCAAAGATTCTTGAAAAAATCATTGCTAACCAGCTGGTCGAACATATTGATAATAATGGAATGTCAGAAACATTTAAATCAGGGTTCAAGAGGCAGCACTCTACTGAAACTGCTCTCCTCCGTGTTAACAATGACATTCTACGTGGCAACGACGACGGGGATGTCACTGTCCTAGCTCTGCTAGATCTGTTTGCTGCCTTCGATACCGTTGATAACGAAGTTCTGCTGTAACGATTGAGAACAACGATCGGTCTGGCAGACGAAGCACTGGCATGGTTTATGTCATACTTGTCTGATCGTGTTTAATCCGTGTCGTGTGGAGGTCAGGTCTCACACACGAGAAGGGTCAACTGTGGAGTCCCTTAAGGGTCTGCACTTGGTCCATTGCTGTTCTCCATTGATACGCTATCTCTGGGTAAAGTGATTAAGGCCCATGGAATAGAATATCACTTCTATGCTGACGATACTCAGTTGAATTTGTCATTCAAACCGTCGGAGTCTGCTGCCGCAACTGAGAAACTGAATGGTTGCCTTGCCAATATTTGAGCCTGGAAGTCGAAAATGATGATAAAACCGAACTGCTGCTCATAGGAAATTAGCTGTCCTATTCCTCCGCTTAAAGACAGTTGGCGACCGAAGCTTTTGTACTGCAGGTCCTAGACTATGGAACTCGCTTCCACAACTCTTACGCAACGACAAATATTCTCCTACTGCCGACTATGGCTCATACTTTTCAGCGGTCCTGAGCTGCTACTTCCATGCTACTCACTACCTCAACTGTCCTCCTGACTCAGCTATGCTTCTCACTTTCTCTTTGTTGCGTGAGATGAAGTCCGCCGGCTACCGAATGCGTACCGAAAGCCACTTAGGCTGTGATTGTGCTATACAAACACTCTTACGTAACACCCACATGGTCTTAATGACTTTGTAGAGTTACATACAGAGAAACACTACATTACATTATATTAAAAATAGCAAGTGGCATAACTGAAGATCCACACACTCACTAAAAATACATTAGGACTTTCAACGGTTGCCAGAAATCGCAGGCCAAGGACAAGCCGTAATTAAAATTGCGAAACATGACGCCAGTGTAAGCGTCGATTAGATCAGTAAGAATCGATAAAAAGCTGTTGGGTGCTTGAGCATTGCTGCTGCATCTTGAAGATCGCGAAGCCTTGTAACGCAGTACTACCAGTAGACAGGTATATAGGTTCAGTGGTCCATCAGCTGGGGTAGAAACGCACTACGACGTGTGCTAACTGCGTCCATTTAAATTACAGTTCACCAAAAACGGCTGGAAGCAGAGAAATCTTATGCAAAATTATTTTTTCGAGTAGGCACAACTCGGGAAAATTTGGCGACCTGTGTACTACAAACTTCCTGCAAAGGCTAATGAAACGTTCCGTGTCACTTTTATGGAATGGTTACAGGAGTATTATAAAGCACCAAAAACAGTTCTCCTTGCATACGGTCTACTTCTGGCAACGCGATTCTTCGCTGGAGCTTCTGAACGACCTTTGGAATTTACTGCGTTCAAGTCCAAAAAGTACACGTGGGAATGAGTCAACAGTCCTAAACACAACGCCAATAGGTTGCATTAATCCAATAGCTCCAGTCCGTGACCTCTTCATCAAAAGAGCAATGCTGCATTTACACTGAATACTTATGATGACAAGATGGGGACACTGAATTATGTAACATCGTTACCAGTAGTACGGTTGTCTTTATTAGCGATTTCAGTCGCTATTTGTAACATTAGGAGCTACCTAAAAACGATCACCATAATACTAAAGTCAACATGAACCTGTGTGCGGTACAGTGAAACCAACTTGCACGAACAAGTTATGGCATGCTTTGGCGGTCCCTCAATTACCCAAGAAGAAACATTCTTCTTGGCAGATCAAACGCCATAGTTGAAAGTGAAAGACCGAAAGTTCTAATATTACAGCGGGCTGAATAACTCTTAACTTAGTAACGCCGTCTATGTAATCATATTTGAGCTTTGCATTAGCAAGTATTTGATTATGTAGGATAAATAAGTGTGATTAACCATTTTCAACCAATATCTAGTTTATTGTACCACCACGGAAGTAAAAGCGTGACGAATGTTTACTTTTTTAATTTGACTTACCGCCGGTCACTTACCATTGTCTTTTAACCATCTCCAAGTATTGAAGCGTCCTAACTACGAGATCAAGCTCAATATTATATTATTATTATCTATTTACATGTAGCCAAGAAAACACGTGTGTCTCCATTGCCTATAATTGAAAAAGACGCTCAGCCGAACGCCCTACGAGAGTCGCTAACGCGGCTTCCGGACGGCCGTAAGAGGTTTCGTCCACCTGCTATTTACCTACTTGTAAACAGCAGATGATGCCGGAAAAACATGTATCTACTAATTCAAGAAAATACAAGATTTAAAAAATCCTTACGAAGTAAGGGTCTCTTCTCTAGGATTGAAAGGTAATTACACGCCGCATATTTACCTAATACTATGACGGATTTTTTCCAGCCTAACACATCTGCTCATACGCTATTAAGCAGTTAGACGTCCAAAGCCTTTATGATTTTACGGCATATAAAACTGAAATCGCGATGAAATCGCAGCCTTTCATAGGTTGACAAGTAAACAAAATCAGCAAAGAATTTCGCATGTCCCTCAAACACTTTCCATCAATCCTGCATCGACGTATATTAAGCTTTTTGACAAGCCATCTAAGACGTACGTCTAGTTCAATAAAATCTGTGAGAAAATACACGTCACTATTGCTGCTGACAACATTAAAATAATAGCCTATATTTGAGATCTAAAAGATCAACTGTACGTTACACACTGTTAACGTCAAAGCCATATGATCCTTCAATTTTTTGCTAAACATAATAGTACGATCTGTACACGGTGCGTGCCAGCAGGAAGTATTATTTAATTAAACGTTCCCTTTACACGAAGCGCAGGTGATTAAAGCAATGCAAAAATAATTATTTTATTCTACTGTTTCGGACAGCTGTAGTTCGCAAGCAAGATTGAATGAAGCTGTTGTCACTACAACAATTTTCCACACTGGAAATACTTCGTTTGAATGACATCACCACATCCTGACAGGCTACATGATTAGGCAATTATCATCATTCCATTTATTCAATTAGCTTCGGGGGATAGACAGGATTATTCAATAAGCTAAGGTAACGATTTCGCTGTTACGATCACTAACGGTTCCCACATGCAACCAGCGTGTTTTCCTAGCAAGTAGCTGTAAAGTTGCAGCTGTCACACCGTTTGAGCCGGTAAACGCAAAACCACTCAGCTAAATGTCCTGCAAGTGAATAGGACAGGAGCGTATACCCTTACGGATTTACTAGCGTTGGCTACTAACCAAACGAAATACAGGGTTTGATGCCACTCGAATATTTACCAAGTGATTCGAAACAAGCATGCATTTTCAAAATCCAAACAACCACTAGTTGTCGGCCTTGAATCAAACGTAAATGTAGTGCAGCATGTTTAATGTAATGTATCTAGGACGTTCAGAGCTAAAGCTTTTGTTGCCAACTGTCTTTAATCGGAGGAATGGGACAGCTAACTTATTGTCCACACAGGACCTGAGGGCTCGAACAGGCTCAAACTAATGCAGCAGTTCAGCTAGGTACGAAGAAGCCAAGCCGTGGCGGGCCTTGTGGGTCGGCGTAAGCACTTTGCTCTGTATCCTTTGCTCAACCGGCAACCATCCTAGCTCTTTCAGCGAAGGTGACACGTGCTCAAACCGCTGGGACTTGAAGACCAGCCTTGCAGCCATATTCATAGTCAGCTGTAGTGGCATAATAGCTTTCTTTGGTAGCCCAGCCAAAAGGGAATTACAATAATCAAGCCGAGACAGAACTAAAGAGCTAGTTAAAGTTTTTACAAACCACTGTGGGAGACAGCTTCTAATCTTGGATAGGGATCGGATGTGATGGCTAGCTGTAGAGGCAGTCTTCTGAATGAAGCTTTTGAAATATACACCAGTTCAAGCCAATTCGCAACCAGCTTAGAACACCCACTAAGAGTAGCCAGAAATTTATTCACTTCCGATTATCCTAGATGCATTTAACAAACGATAAGACCACTAGGCTAGTAATTTCTGGGCGTACTATTTCAAGTACTAACTGTTTGATCAATGCTAGAACCAATTTCCGATACCGTCGCATCTTCTAGCACCTCTAATTCAG
Organism: Cristatella mucedo; assembly: GCA_009760855.2. Lineage (NCBI taxonomy): Eukaryota > Metazoa > Bryozoa > Phylactolaemata > Cristatellidae > Cristatella > Cristatella mucedo. The sequence goes on along the minus strand of WPIO01000337.1, from coordinate 18,224 downwards.
CCAAACTGAACATCTGCACAGCCTTAACGCCTGTCAAAGTCGCCTGTAAGCAGGCTCTTTATTACGGCACGTTAAGTATTTTGATTCAGTGGTTCTTTCAAAACAGCTCTCTTTAATAATTCAACAAGTACAACGGTATCGAAGGAGGATATCACGTGCCATATGAATCTACGGTTCATCTTGCTCGCGTACTAATTATGCTCCTTTTCTTTTTACATAGAGTCAACAATCAACTCTGGGCTTGTCATTCAGACAAAAGCGAATTCAAATGATGTTAACAATAAAAGCTCCTAAACGTACCGTATCGAGCGAAAGCGTGACTAATCGTTGTACGTTGTCAACCTAAGAGCTAGTGGCATGCTTTAATTGCAAATTACACAAAACAATACCGTGTGTGCATACCAAGTCACAATTGGGAACGCTATAAGAAAGTACCTTGCTAACGACGATGGTTAAGGGACCCAGTACCACAACGTTGTTTTCTCGTTTTAGTCGTTTCAACAAATGTATGTGACCGAGTAAAAGAAAGGACATGAGCCGTCACTACAACAATTCTTTTTAATTAAAGACCATCGTTCATACTACGCTGCCACGGCCTCTGAGAGCACACGACTTACAAGGAAAAGGAATTCAAAATATTTAGGACGTTTAAAAAATCCGAGCTTTTCAACTTTTAATTTAGGTTTACCTCCTTCATGCCTTCCCAGTCATCGGGCAATATATTTAGACCACACTTAGAAACGTCCAGCTTCTTCAGTGCATGCAGCTGGCATATGGATGGAGGAAGAGTTTTGAGCTTGTGGTTGGAGCTGATATCGAGCAGCTCCAGCTACAGAATAAAAGGAAAAGCGATGCAATAGTATAAACGCTCACGCTTATTATCCAACTGTCTTCAAAGAGAGTATGGCCTATTTCTCGTTACAGGTAAGTACCAGGCACACGACATACTGTTCGTCTTGGCCTAACTTTTACCTAAATCGCTAGTGAACGATCGATCGATCCAGTCAAATGATGATAATAAACCAGTTCTTACTTAGACGGCGGTAATGCAAGAGAAATAGCAAGTGGCATAGCTGAAGCTCCACCCAGAGGCTTAAAAAAACACTTTGACTTTCTAAGCTTGTGAAAAATCTTTAACCGAGCAAAAACCATTATTAAAAATAGCAAAACATAACACCAGTTCATGCTTTAATTTGATGAGCAAGAATCATTAAAAGACGTAGGATACTTGAGCATTTTCGCTGCACCTTTAAGATCACACAGCCATCTAAAGTGGCAGTGTCAGTTGACAGATTTACGAGGTTTAGTTGCCCATTAGCTGTAGATAGGAAAGAACTACAACGTGTGCTGTCGCATCGATTTAAATTGCAGTTCACCAAAAAACGGCTGGCAGCAAAGAAATATTAAGAAAGATTATTTTATCGAGGTGACCTAACTCGGTAAAATTGAGCGACCTGTGTGCTACGAACTTCCTGCGAAGACTGACGAAACACTCCATGGCACTGTTATGGAATGCTTACAGAAGAATTACAATGAGCCTTAAGCAATGCTCCAGCACACGGTTTTCTTTAGTCATCGCTGTTCTTCGCTAAAGCTTCTGAACGATCTCTTGAACTGATTGTATTCCAATCCAAAAAGTACTTGTGGGAATGAGAAACCTGTCCTATACAAAACACCAATAGGTTGCACTAGACTAATAGCTCAAGTCCTTTACCTCAGCTTTAAAAGAGCCATGCTGCATTCACGCTGAATACCTAAGATGACACGATGGGGACAGTGAATTACCTAACACTGTTACCAGTAGTGCAGTTGCCTTTTCTAGCGATTTTTGTCACTATTTAGAAAAGTAAGTGCCACCTGAAAACGATTGCCGTATAACTAACTCAACAAGGGCCTGTGTGGTTTAAAGTGAAACCACAAAGGACGAAGTATTAACTGCATTCTATTGCGGTCCCTCAATTACCCGAGAAGATACATTCTTCTTGGCTTATCAAACGCCGTAGTTGAAAGTGCAAATCCGAAAGTTCTAATATTACATGCGTGCCGAATAACACTAGACTTAGTAAAGCCGTCTGTGTAATTATATTTTAGCTTAGCATTGGCAAGTATGAAATTGTGTACAATCAATAAGTGGGATTAACCATTTCCACCTAATATCTAGTTTCTTGTATCACTACGAAAAAGAAAGCTTGACGGACGTTTAGTTTTTGAAGGGTGATGTACCACCAGTGACTTACCATTGCCTTTTAACCACCTCAAACGAGTATTGAAGTGTCCCAACTGCGAGATTAAGCTAACGATTTTATTACTATTGTCTATTTAAGTGGTACTAGGAATAGACTGGTGTGCTGCCATTGATGATAATTGAAAAATAGGTTCAGCCGAACGCCCTACTACAGTAGCTGATTCGGCTTACTGACGGCTCTGAAAGATTTAGTAGACGTGCTATTTAGCTACTAGAAACAACAGCAGCTGGGTCCGGCAAAACGTTTGTGTAATAATTCAAGAACAGACAAGACTTGACACATCCGCACGTAGGAAGGGTCTCGTCACTAGTATCAAAATATTACATGACACGGCATATTTAGTTAAGCTAACACGTAGTTTAGCTGGCTTGAAACATCAGCTCATATGCTATTAGACAATTAGACGTCCGAATCCTTTAAGCTTTTATGGCATGTTAAAACTGAAATCTTGGTGAAAACGCAGCCTTTCCTTGGCTACAAGCTGTAACGTAATCAGCAAAGAATTTTGTGTCTCACTTGAATACTTTCTTTCTATCCTTTATCAACTTAAATGAGGCTTTTAATACGACCCAAATAAAACAAACGTCTAGGTCAATGTAATCGGTGAGTAAATAAATGTGACTATTATTGTTGACATTGACATAATAGCAGTCTATATTTACTGTATACAAGATCAACTGTAGGTTACATGCTGTTAACGTCCAAGCCATATGGTCCGTCAATTTTTTGCAAACCTAATAGTACGATCGGTATGCCGTGCGTGTCAGCAGGAAGTCTTTTTAAAATAAAACGTTCCCTTGACAACGACTTACGGGTTATTAAAGCAGTCCAAAAGCGATTATTTTATTTTAACATTTCTTACAGCTGTAGGTCGCAAGGCAAAATTAAATAAGGCTGTTGTCAATACAACAATGTGTTTAACTAAATCACGTCACAACCGCCTGGCAGGCTAAGCGACTGGGAATTTATTAGCATTGCATTTATATCAGAACTTATTCCATTTATTTCAGCATTTATTCCATCAGCATTCCATTTATTCCAGTCTGGCTTTAGAGCTAATCACTCCACAGAGTCAGCATCACTTAGGGTATAAAACGACCTACAAAGGAATGCAGACATGGGTAGAGTGTCTCTGCTTGTTTTGCTCAATCTTTCGGCAGGTTTTGATAACATCGATCACAGAGTTCATTTAGAGTGCCTCCGAACTCACCTGGGCATCACTGGCACTGCTCAGCAGTGGCTCAGGTCCTATCTCAGTGGGAGACTCCTGAGTATTGACGTGAAAGGACAAAGATCATCTGGGGTACCTCTGAAATATAGGGTACCTCAGGGCTCCGTGCTAGGTCCGGTTCTTTTCACGGTGTATGCTCTTCCTCTTACTGATGTGATGGCCAAGCACAATCTAGGTTTCACTTCTATGCGGATGACACTCAGTTGTACCTTTTCTTTGATCCATCCCAGCCTTCGACCACCTCAAATTCTCTTAACTCACTTGCTGCATGTATCGACGACATCCGCACATGGATGGCAGCAAATTTTATAAAACTGAACGATAATAATAATAATAATATTGCACTTGATAAAGCGCCCTCAGAGAACTTAATCTCTTTCTAGGCGCTTTACATTTGCTGCAAAGTGATACGCAATAGAATAGTAAGTAAAATCATGCTTGAAAAACAAACAAAATTTATAACATGGTTAGGGGTTACATGCACTGGGTCAGCATGCAAATGTGGTTAGTGGCAGCATGAACAGTGTCAGCACGCATAAGCACATCGAGGACGAATCACAAGGACCCACTAAATGCTGTCCTAAATAGGTATGTTTTTAAGTTTCTTTTAAATGTGGTCAGGTCAGGGGATGTTCTGATGCAGGTCGGGAGGGAGTTCCAGGCTGTGGGAGCATACGAGCTAAATGCACGGTCTCCAAAGGATTTAAGGTTTGTACGAGGTATTTCTAGACTGTTGGATTCCGAAAAGCGAGTGGTACGATGCTTTGCCTGATGGGGTAGTATCTCTGAAAGATAGGCTGGAGCCATAGAATGAAGAGACCTAAAAGTGAGCGACAAAACCTTGAAGTCAATCCGTTGCTTGACTGGTAACCAGTGCAGGTCGGCGAGAAGTGGAGTAATGTGGCAACTGCGACGCTCACGACAGACAAGCCTAGCTGCAGAGTTTTGCACCAGCTGCAATAGCCTGATCGCACATGCTGGTAGGCCAGTAAGCAGTGAGTTGCAGAAGTCGAGACGAGATGTCACGAATGCATGGACCAACTTGGACGTGGTATCCTTATCTAAACAAGCCCTAATTTTAGCAATGTTATGAAGCTGAAAATAGGCTGATTTGACTGTGGAGCTGATGTGGTCGTCTAACGAGAGGTCGCTTTGGAATATGACACCTAGATTTCGAGCTGATGCAACTGGAGATATGCTGGCAGAGCCAATTTTGAAAGTCAGCCTTTCCAATTTCTGAATAACACTAGGTTTGCCCATAACTAGTAAGTTAGTTATATCATCGTTTAGTTTTAGAAAATTTGCTGCCATCTATGATCGGATGTCATCAATGCATGCAGCAAGTGAGTTGAGAGAATTTGAGGTGCTCGAAGGCTGGGAGGGATCAAAGCAAAGGTACAACTGAGTGTCATCCGCATAGAAGTGAAAGCCTAGATTGTGCTTGGCAATCACATCAGCGAGAGGGAGAGTATAAACGGTGAAAAGGACCGGACCTAGCACAGAGCCCTGAGGTACTCCATATTTTAGAGGTACTTCAGATGATCTTTGTCCATTCACGTCAACACTCTGATGATCACAACGATGATACAACTAACTTACTAATTATGGGCAAACACAGTATGATTCACAAATCTGAAAGGCTGACTCTCAAAATTGGCCCTTCCACCGTATCTCCTGTTCCATCAGCTCGAAATCTAGGTGTCATATTCCAAAGCGACCTCTCGTTAGACGGCCATATCAGCTCCACAGTCAAATCCTCCTATGGTTCATAACATTGCTTAAATTTGGTCTTCTTTATATAAGGATATGATGCCCATGTTGGTCCATGCATTCGTGGCATCCCTTCTTGACTTCTGCAACTCCCTGTTTACTAGCCCACCAGCATGTGCGATCAGGCGATTGCAGCTGGTGCCAACTCTGCAGCTAGCCTTGTCTGTCATGATAGTTGCAGTTGCAGCATTACACCACTTCTCGCCGACCTGCACTGGCTACCAGTCAAGCAACGGATTGACTTCAAGGTTTTGTCGCTCACTTTTAGGTCCCTTCATTCTTTGGCTGTACCCTATCTCTCAGACATACTCCCCCATCAGGCCAAGCATCATACCACCCGCTTTTCAAGATCAAACAATCTATAAATACCTCGTACAAACATCAAATCCTTCGGAGACCGTGAATTTACTTCGTATGCTCCCAAAGCCTGGAAGTCCCTCCCGACCTGTGTCAGAACATCCCCTGACCTGACCACATTTAAAAAGAACTTAGAACACACCTATTTAGGACAGCATTTAGCAAGTCCCTGCGATTCGTCCTTCACGTGATTATGAGTGCTGACACTGTGCATGCTGCCACTAACCACTTTGGCATGCTGACCCTGTGCATGTCACCCCTAACCATATTATTCGTTTTGTTTGTTTTTCAAGCATGACTTTACTCACCATTCAATTATATTTTTCTTTACATCAAATGTAAAGCGCCTAGAGAGAGATTGAGTTCTCTAAGGGTGCTTTATCAAGTGCATTATAATTATTATTATTATTCTTTAATGACAACTAAGTATCGGGTGGCGGGCATTCGAATATTTTGTGGTATGTGTATACGTAGCCGGCAATAGGTATTAGTTAAGATTGGTACTGAATGACTTGTTTCTTGCATTCCACGTTGGTTCAAACACATAATATTATTTTTTAAGCATGATACAGCATTCGCCTTAACCAAGCTTATAACTGTCTTGCAACGAGTGTAAAATAATCTAAATAATAAAGATTAAGTGTGTAACTATTCGCACTGTGGTCGATTTTATTATCGAGATGAACTGTTGTGCTTCTCCTGTTCAAGTAGAGAGAAAGTAGCTGACATATATGTCAAGCAAGGATCTATGAAAAATATGCTAACTCTATAGCTGTCAACGATCTCTACCTGGAAACAACCCGATTTTGAAGGCCACACCTTTAGTAGTTGGTTCAAGAAGAGATTTCAAAATGCTTAGCAAACTGCCTATCCTAAGATCGATAAAAACTCGCACGTGGTCTATTATAATAATGATAACAATACTAATAATAATACATTTCATGTCAAGCCCTCAGATAACTCAATGTTTTTCTAGACACTTTCCAGCTGCTGCAATGGAAGTACAATCGAACGTTTAGTGGCAGCATGCTCAATAAACAAGTATACCACGGTTATTACTGACATGCGCAGGGTATGCATGTTTACATTGAAATATTAGTCGCTGGTAACCTACTGTGAACACTTACTACGAAGCTATCTAGAAAATTCATGTCCGGCTCGTCCTTATTGCTTGTAAGCCACAAAAAGGTTGTTGGGCTAGAAATTTTGCACACAGTCCAATCGCACTCGTGAATTCGAGGTAGCTAATAGAACTTTGCACGGGTACCTTTGCATCACACAGCACTTTTAAGTTCAGGAAAACCGATACCACCAGCATAGCCATCACAGTGGGCCTAGCATCGAAACCATGTTGCCCCACCCTAGGTTGACAGGGCTAGAGTGCATAACATTTCTGCTGGCGGGAGCTCACAGCTAATTGGGTGGAGGCATGAGTGAATGGCCACCCAGTGATGCAATCTTTTCCCACCGGTCTCTCGTTCAGCTCCCGGAGTCGTGAGTGGTGGTGTGGTCTTTCTCCGGCTCGCCCACGTGTACTGCTCACAAAGAGTGTTGTGAATTCAATTATATCTTGTAGAGAGATCAGTGACTCCTTCTGCTATAGGTGCTGGCTGCACCACATACAAGCTCGTTAACCTTCTGGGCAAGTGGAGTGACTGGTTTCAGCCAAGTGACTCCCTCCCAGCCTTCGAGCACCACAAATTCTCTAAGCTCACTACCTGCATGCATTGATGACATCGGCACATGGATGGCAGCAAATTTACTAAAGCTTAACGATGATAAAACTAACTTACTAGTTATGGGCAAATCCAGTGTGTTCCAGAGATTGGAAAGGCTGACTCTCAAAATTGGCTCTGCCAGCATATCTCCAGTTGAATCAGCTCGAAATCTAGGTGACATATTCCAAAGCGACCTCGTTAGACGACCATATCAGCTCCACAGTCAAATCCGCCTATTTTCAGCTTCATAACATTGCTAAAATCCGGGCCAGTCTAGATAAAGATACCACGTCCAAGTTGGTAGATGCATTCGTGACATCTCGTCTCGACTTCTGCAACTCACTGCTCACTGGCCTACCAGCATGTGCGATCAGGCGATTGCAGCTGGTGCAAAACTCTGCAGCTAGGCTTGTCTGTCATGAGCGTCGCAGTTGCCACATTGCTCCACTTCTTGCCGACCTCCACTGGCTCCCAGTCAAGCAACGGATTGACTTCAAGGTTTTGTCCGTCACTTTTAGGTCGCTTCATTCTATGGCTCCAGCCTATCTTTCAGATATACTACCCCATCAGGCTAAGCATCGTATCACCCGCTTTTCGGAATCCAACAGTCTAGAAATACCTCATACAAACCTTAAATCCTTTGGAGACCGTGCATTTAGTTCATATGCTCCCAAAGCCTGGAACTCCCTCCCGACCTGCGTCAGAACATCCCCCGACCTGACCACATTTACAAGGAACCTAAAAACACACCTATTTAGGACAGCATTTAGTGGGTCCCTGTGATTCGTCCTTGATGTGGTTATGAGTGCTGACACTGTGCATGCTGCCACTAACCACATTTGCATGCTGACCCGGTACATGTCACCCGTAACCATATTATTCATTTCGTTTGTTTTTTCAAGCATGATTTTACTTACCATTTAATTGCATTTCACTTTACAGCAAATGTAAAGCGCCTAGAGAGAGATTAAGTTCTCTGAGGGTGCTTTATCAAGTGAATTATTATTATTATTATTATTATTACTGTGCATGCTGCCACTAACCACATTTGCATGATGACCCTGTGCATGTCACCCCTAACCATATTATTCCTTTCGTTTGTTTTTCAAGCATGATTTTACTTACCATTCAATTGCATTCCACTTTACAGCAAATGTAAAGCGCCTAGAGAGAGATTAAGTTTTCTGAGGGCGCTTTATCAAGTGAATTATTATTATTATATATTAATGGGGAAGCCTTTGTGGGAGTAGCATCGCCACCATGTTGCCCTGCCATAGCCTGACAGGGCTGGAGTGCATGACGTCTCTGCGGCCTGGAGCCCATCAGTGATTAGATGGAGGCATGAGTGAATGGCCACCCAGTGATGCCATCATTTCCCCCTGGTCTCTCGTTCAGCTCCCCAGTCGTGAGTGGACCTGTGGTCCGCCTCCGGCTCGAGGACGTGTACTGCTCGCTAAGAGTATTGCGAATTCGATTACATCTTGTAGAGAGGTCAGTGACTCCTTCTGCTATCAGTGCTGGCTGCACCACATACAAGCTCGTTAACCTTCCGGGGGCTAAGTTTAAGACCACCCCTAGATCAGCCAGAAATATTACGTCAGAGCTTCAGCTCTCTTGGGACTCTTTCGGAATGTTCATGCTAAAATTCTCTTAACATAGTGGCCTTTCTTAGAGAACAAGTATAACAGTACGAGCAAAAGATTTAGCAAGCGATTTCGGTAATTGACGCTCGTCCTTTGAAATAAATTATGTTTCCATTCACACATCAAATAAGCTTAATATTACATACTGAATTATCTATCAGCAAGAAGCATTTCAAGATAAATTAAACATCAAAGCGTTTAAAAGTTAAATTTAGCTCAATAGCTAAAATGAAGTCCTTAAATAGTGTAAGAGACCATAAAGTTACTTCATGCATTTAATGTTTGTTCTATTTGTTCATTGTTCTACAGAGTCTCAATCGCACGACCGCCAGGTTGATATTGCCATGCTGGAACAATTTTCCTTAGATCTCAACACTTCTTAGCCTCTCTAGGTCACAAAGCCAGGATAATGTGCCCGGACGTAAACAATCCTTTTTCACAGGAAAGAGAAATCATTTTCAACGTACCAACGTAGTATCTAAGTGCATAAGATTGGCCACGTGGTTAAGGTGTTCGCCCCAATGTCTAATATCTGGCTGAGGTCGCGAGCTCGAGACCTAAGACCTACTGGAAGCACCTGCATAGATATTAAGCTTTCTTAGGGCTCTATGCAAATGAATTTTATTTATTTACTTATATGTACTAAGAAACAAAGTTCTAGTGTTCAAATAATGTTTCTCAAATCTAAACGTTACAATTTTACTTCTTAGCTTAACGACTGCATACTTTCCCAGTGGTCAGGCAGTCCAGGAAGCCACATGTAGAAGCACAAAGCCAGTTCAGATATACAGCTGGCACACGGGGGGGGGGTAAGGAACAGTGGTAACCTTCGAACACTCACTAAAAAGCTATCCAGAACATTCACTTCCGACAGTGCTAAATGCCTGCAAGGCACAATGAGGCCACTGTCCTAGACATTCTGTAAGCAGAACATTCCTACTCTTCTATATGTGCTCAATGCTTTAACTAAGGACTGGTACCTTCACATCTTCAAGCACCTCAAATTCAGCCCAATTGAATCAACAAGCAGAGCCGTCTCCCCCAGCAACAGTGCATCTAAGCAGTAGCAATCTTTGCACTATTGAAGCATTTTATTCTGAGATTCAGCTACTACAGCACCGCTCCAGTGGCAAGCATGCATAGCTGAATCATCTAAGCATTTAACAAGGTATTTTAATGTTTCCCTTTCATGCTGCTTCAACATAAACTACGTTTCTTTTCATATCACTGAGAAGCCAAACATCAATTTTAGAGCTGTCAATAAGAAAAAAGGCAAAGGCCTACGATAGCAACCGTATAGAAATAATAGAACATTTTTATAGCATCCTAGGGGAACTGAATCTCTCTCGCTCTCTCTCTCTCTCTCATCTCTCTCTCTCTCTCTCTGCACACTTTACACGTGCTGATTAAAAAAACATTACCAAATGTTTGGTGGTTACATCCACAAGCAGTAGTCATAGTGCAAGTAGATACATGCACAGAAAGGACAAATCATAATTACCTACCAAATGCTGAAAGCATTTGTTAGGTCTTTACTATTTATACATGCCTTAGAGCTCTAAAGCTAAATAAAATTTACATTGTCACAATTGACATCATTTCATGAATATAGGTTAACGTTTAGTTTAAGCTATCACTGCAGGTCAAGTAGACGCTACTTATTCTTTGAAATAAATAGTAGAAACCGACTGCCAGTTTCATGCCACAATCACATCTACACTGAATACCTATGATGACAAAATAAGGATAGTGAATTATGTAACACTGATACCAGTAGTACGATTGCCTTTAATAGTGATTTCAGTTGCTATTTAGAAAATTAAGTGCTACCTAAAAACGATCGCCATATAACTAAACTCAACGAGAGCCTGTGTGCGTTATAGTGAGAGCAACTAGTACGAACTAGATTTGAACGCTTTGGCGGTCCATCAATTACCCGAGAAGAAACATTCTTCTTGGCTGATCTAATGATGTAGTTTAAAGTGGAAGCCCAAAAGTTCTAATACTAAACGTGAGCCGAATAACACTAAACTTAGTAAACATATATGTTTAATTTTTATTGGAGCTTTACATTAGCAAGTATTAGATTATGTAGAATCAATAAGTAAGATTCACCATGTTTAACCGATATCTGGTTTCTTGTATCACCACGAAGGTAAAAGCGTGATGCTCGTCAAGTTTTTGAAGGGTGACGCACCACCTGTCACTTACCATTGCCTTTTAACCATCTCCGAGTATTGAATCGTTATAACTGCGGAATTAAGCAATAGATTATATTATTACTATATATTTAGGTGGTGCTAGGAAAAAACATGTGTGCCTCCGTTACCGGTAATTAAAGATCCCGTGAGAGGTTTCGACCGTCTGCCATTTAGCTACTAGCAAACAGCAGCTGATGCCGGCAAAAAGTTCATCAGTTAATTAAAAGAACACAAGATTTTAAAAATCCGTACGAAGGAATAATCTCACCGCTAGGATCAAATAGTAATACCGTGCAGCTTATTTACATTATACTACGACGCATTTTAACCAGAATAAAACATCTGCTCAGGCGCTATTAGACAGCTTGGCGTCCCGACCCTTGATGCGTTTACTGGATATTAAAACTGAAATCATAATAAAAACGCAGCCTTCCATTAGTTAACAAGTAGAACGAAATCGGCAAAGAATTTCGCAAACCACTTTGCAGCAAATGTAAAGCGCCTAGAAAGAGATTAAGTTCTCCGAGGGCGCTTTATCAAGTGCAATATTATTATCATTATTATAACACTTTCATACTTTCCATCTATCCGGTATCAACGCAAATTAAGCTTTTTTCACAAGCCAAATAAGACATGAGTTTAGTTCAATGTAATCTGTAAAAAAATAAGCGTCAATATTATTCCTGAAATGCAAATGATATCAGCATATAATATTTATATAAAAAATGAAATATGCATTAGGCTCTGTTAAACATAAAGCCTTACGCTCCTTCAATTTTTGAAAAGCCTAATAGTACAATCTGTATACGGTGCGTGACAACACGAAGTGTTCCTAAACTAAAATGTTCCCTTTACAACGACGTCCAGGTTATAAAAGCAGTGCCACAACAATTATTTAATTTTAATCTTTCTTACTGCTGTAGGTCGCGAATCAAAATTACGTTGTTTGTCACTGCAACAAGTTTATTCATTGAGAGTAACTCGTTTAAAGGACAACACCACAGCCTGGCACAGTAAGCGACTCGGAAACTACTAGCATTCTATTTATTCAATTAGCTTCGCAGGATGAAAAGGCATATTCGATAGATTAAAACAACGATTTCGTTGTTCAGGTCATTACTAGTTCCCACACCCAACCGGCGTGATTTCATTGCCAGTAGCTGCGAAGTTGCACCTGTCGCGCCGTTTGAGCCGGTAAATACAAAACCACTCAGGTAAACTTCCTACCAGTGGATAGGTCAGGTACGTACACCCTCACGGGTTTCTAGCTATGGCTACTAACATAACAAAATACATGGCTGGAGGCCAGTCTATTATTTACCAGGTGACTCAAAACAACCATGCGTTTTCTAATGTCAAACAACCACATAGTGTTGCCATGAATCAAACGTTAATGTAGTGCAGCATATTTACACCAGTTCAAGCCAATTCGCAAGCAACCTAGAACACCTACTAAGAGTAGCTGGAAATTATTCACTTCCGATTATCCTAGAAGCATGTAACCGACGATAAGACCACTAGGCTAAACATTTTTAGGCCTACCGTTTCAAGTACTAACTTTTCGATCGATGCTGTAACTAATTTCTGGTACCGTTGCATCTGTAATCACCTCTAATTAAGCCCAAATTAGCACCGGCACAACCGTAAGGGCTGTCGAAGTTGCATGTAAGCAGGCTTTCTATACCGGCATGTTAAGAATTTTCATTCAGAGGTTCTTTCTACACAGGACTCTTAAATAATACGACAAGTACAACGGTATCGAGGAAGGATATCACGTGCCAGATGAATCTATTGATCATTCTGCTCACGTTCTGATTATGCTCTTTTTCTTTTTACATTTAGGCCCGACATCAACTTCCGGCTTCTCATTCAGACTTAGGTGATTTCGAATGTTGTTGACCGTTAAAGCTCCAAAACGTACTGTATAGAGCGAAAGCTCGAATAACCGTTATACTGTCACAACATAATAGCTAGTTGCATGAGGTAATTGTAAATTACACAAAACCCTACTGTGCTTGAAAGTGATGTAACAAGTAGGAATGCTATAAGGAAGTACCTTGCTTACAACGATGGTTAAAGAACACAGTGTCAAATGTCATTTTCTCGTTATAGTAGTTTCAACAAATGTATGTGACCGACTAAAAGAAAGGACATGAGCCGTCACGAAAACAATTCTTTTTAATTGAAGATCATCGTTTATACTATGCCGCCATGGCCTCTGAGAGCACACGACTTACGAGGAAAATTAATTTAAAATATTTAGGATGTTTCAAAAAATCCAAGCTTTTCAACTTTCCATTAGAGCTTACCGCCAGCATGCCTTCCCATCCATCGGGTAGTATATTTAGACCACAATGAGAAACGTCCAGCTTCTTCAGTGCATGCAGCTGGCATGCAGATAAAGGAAGAGTTTTGAGCTCTTCGTTGTAGCCGATATCGAGCTCCTCAAGCTACAGAATGGCACGGAAAGCGTTGTGCTGTCAGTACCGTGCAGGCTTATTCTCCAACTGTCTTCTCAGAGAGCACAGCTTATCTATCATTACAGGTAAGTACCAGGCACAAGACAAGGTGATCTTCTTGGCATCATTTTTACCTAAATCGGTAGTGAACGATCTTAAAGATCCAATATATTGATAACAATAAACCAGTTCTTACTTAGACGGCGGTAATGCAAGAGAAATAGCAAGCGGCATACCTGAAGTTCAACTCACTGGCGTAAAAAACAATAAGACTTTATACGCTTGCGAGGAATCGTAAACAAAGCAAAACCTAATAATACAAATCGTGAAACATGACACAAGTGTAGGTTTAAATTCAATTTGTAAGAATCGATAACATGCTGTGGGATACTTGAGCATTTTCTTTGCATTTTGAACATCACAAAGCTATCCAAAGTGGCACTATCAGTAGACCGATTTGCAAGGTTTAGTGGCCCATTAGCTGTAGGTAAGGATGACCTACGACGTGTGCTGCTGAGTCGATTTAAATTAACACTTCACCTAAAACGGCAAGCAGCTGAGAAATATTTAGCAAGATTATTTATTTCAGGCGACTCAACTTGTTAAAATTGATTGACCTGTGTCCGACAAACTTCCTGCAGAGGCTAACGAAGCATTCCATTGCACGTTTATTTAATACTTACAGGAGAAATACAAAGCACCAAAAGCAGTGCTCCTGCATACGGTTTTCTTAATGCAAAGGAGTTCTTTGCTAAAGCTTCTGAACGACCTCTGGAATTGATTGCATTCAAATCCGAAAAGTACTTGTGGGAATGAGTCACCTGTCCTATACAGACCCGAAACAGGTTGCACTAGTCCAATAGCTTAGTCCTTGAACTCTGAGTCAAAAGAACTATGCTGCATTTACCCTGAATACCTATGATGACAAGATGGGGACGTTTAATTATGTAGCACTTTGACCAGTCGTGCGGTTGCCCGTAATAGCAATTTCAGTCACTATTTAGAAAATTAAGTGCTAACTAAAAGCAATCGCGGTATAAGTAAACTCAACAAGAGCCTGTGTGAGTTAAATAGAAACCAACCAGCACGAACTAGTTACTGCATGCTTCGGTGGTCTCTCAATTACTCGAGAAGTACCATTTTTCTTGGCTCATGAAACGCCGTAGTTTAAAGTGCAAGCCCGAAAGTTCTAATATTACACGAGGTCGGAATAACACTAAACTTAGTATGGCCGTCTGTGTAAATGTAGTTGAGCTTTGCCTTAGCAGTATTAGATAATGTAGAATCAATAAGTGTGATTAATCATGTTAAACCATATCTAGTTTTTTGAATCTCTGCGAAAGTCAAAGCTAGACCCACGTTTAGTTTTTTGAGGGTGATGTACCACCTGTCACTTACCATTGCCTTTTAACCACATCAGTCGATTATTGAAGCCTCTTATCTGCGAGATTATGCTTGCGATAATTTTGCGATTGTCTTTTTGGGTGGAGCCAAGAAAAAACTTGTGTGCCTCCGTTGCCGACAATTGAAAAATCCGCTTAGCTGAACGCCTAACAACAGTAGGTGACACAGCTTATGGACGGCAGTGAGACGTTTCGTTCACCTGCTATTTAGCTACTAGAAAACAACGTATGATGCTAGCAAAACATTGATGTGTTAATCAAGGAAAGAACAAGATTTGAAAAATCCGTAAGAAGGAAGGCCCTAGTTCCTATGATCGAATTTTAATACAACGCCGCATATTTACTTAATGCTATGACGTATTTGAACAAGCCTGAAACACCTGCTCAGACGCTATTAGACCGTTAGACGTCCGAACCCGTTAAGCTTTTACGGCATGTTAAACTGAAATTGTGATGAGAACGCAGCCTTTCCTTAGTTTACGAGTAGAACAGAATCAGCAAAGTATTTCGCAACTCTCTTGAATACTTGCCCTCTATCCTTCATCAACTTTAATAAGGCCTTTGTTACAACCCAAATAAAACAAACGTCTAGGTCAATGTAATCGGTGAGTAATTAAGCGTGACTATTGTTGTTGTCATTGACATAATAACAGCTTTTATTTATTATATTAAAGATGATCTTCGCGTTACATGCTGTTAACCTTAAAGCCGTACGATTTTTTTAATTTTCTGCAAAGCCTTGTCGTACGATCTGTACAAGGGGTCTTTCAGCAGGAAGTATTCTTAAAACAAACCATTCCCTTTAAAACAACGCTCAGGTTATTAAAGAAATGCAAACATGATTATTTTAGTTTAATGTTTCGTACAGCTATAGGTCGCTAGGCAAAATTAAATTAGGCAGCTGCCACAACAATAATTGATTTCAATGGAAATACTTCGTTTGAATAAAATCACCACAGCCAGGCAGGCTAAACGACTCGGGAATTATGAGCATTCCATTTATTGTATTAGCTTCGGGGATTTATAAGTTTATTCAATAGATTGAGAAATCGATGTCGTTGTAATTATCATTAATGGTTCCCACTCCCAACCGGCGTGATTTCATTGCCAGTAGCTGCGAAGTTGCACCTGTTGTGCCGTTTGAGCCGATAAATAGAAAAACACTCAGCTAAACTTCCTGCAAGTGGATAGGTCAGGTACGTACACCCTCACGGGGTTTCTAGCTTTGGCTACTAACATAACAAAATACATGGCTCGAGGCCAGTCTATTATTTACCAGGTGACTCAAAAAAAACATGCGTTTTCTAATGTCAAACAACCACATAGTGTTGCCATGAATCAAACGTTAATGTAGTGCAGCATATTTACACCAGTTCAAGCCAATTCGCAAGCAACCTAGAACACCTACTAAGAGTAGCTGGAAATTATTCACTTCCGATTATCCTAGAAGCATGTAACCGACGATAAGACCACTAGGCTAAACATTTTTAGGCCTACCGTTTCAAGTACTAACTTTTCGATCGATGCTGTAACTAATTTCTGGTACCGTTGCATCTGTAATCACCTCTAATTAAGCCCAAATTAGCACCGGCACAACCGTAAGGGCTGTCGAAGTTGCATGTAAGCAGGCTTTCTATACCGGCATGTTAAGAATTTTCATTCAGAGGTTCTTTCTACACAGGACTCTTTAATATAATACGACAAGTACAACGGTATCGAGGAAGGATATCACGTGCCAGATGAATCTATTGATCATTCTGCTCACGTTCTGATTATGCTCTTTTTCTTTTTACATTTAGGCCCGACATCAACTTCCGGCTTCTCATTCAGACTTAGGTGATTTCGAATGTTGTTGACCGTTAAAGCTCCAAAACGTACCGTATAGAGCGAAAGCTCGAATAACCGTTATACTGTCACAACATAATAGCTAGTTGCATGAGGTAATTGTAAATTACACAAAACCCTACTGTGCTTGAAAGTGATGTAACAAGTAGGAATGCTATAAGGAAGTACCTTGCTTACAACGATGGTTAAAGAACACAGTGTCAAATGTCATTTTCTCGTTATAGTAGTTTCAACAAATGTATGTGACCGACTAAAAGAAAGGACATGAGCCGTCACGAAAACAATTCTTTTTAATTGAAGATCATCGTTTATACTATGCCGCCATGGCCTCTGAGAGCACACGACTTACGAGGAAAATTAATTTAAAATATTTAGGATGTTTCAAAAAATCCAAGCTTTTCAACTTTCCATTAGAGCTTACCGCCAGCATGCCTTCCCATCCATCGGGTAGTATATTTAGACCACAATGAGAAACGTCCAGCTTCTTCAGTGCATGCAGCTGGCATATCGATGAAGGAAGAGTTGTGAGCTCTTCGTTGTAGCTGATATCGAGCTCCTCAAGCTACAGAATGAGACGGAAAGCGTTGTGCTGTCAGTACCGTGCAGGCTTATTCTCCAACTGTCTTCTCAGAGAGCACAGCTTATCTATCATTACAGGTAAGTACCAGGCACAAGACAAGGTGATCTTCTTGGCATCATTTTTACCTAAATCGGTAGTGAACGATCTTAAAGATCCAATATATTGATAACAATAAACCATTTTACTAACTTAGGCGGCGGTAATGCAAGAGAAATAGCAAGCGGCATACCTGAAGTTCAACTCATTGGCGTAAAAAACAATAAGACTTTATACGCTTGCGAGGAATCGTAAACAAAGCAAAAAAATTATTATGATAATACAAATCGTGAAACATGACACAAGTGTAGGTTATAAATTCAATTTGTAAGAATCGATAACATGCTGTGGGATACTTGAGCATTTTCTTTGCATTTTGAACATCACAAAGCTATCCAAAGTGGCACTATCAGTAGACCGATTTGCAAGGTTTAGTTGGCCCATTAGCTGTAGGTAAGGACGACCTACGACGTGTGCTGCTGAGTCGATTTAAATAACACTTCACCAAAAACGGCAAGCAGCTGAGAAATATTTTAGCAAGATTATTTATTTCAGGCGACTCAATACTGTAAAATTGATTGACCTGTGTCCGACAAACTTCCTGCAGAGGCTAACGAAGCATTCCATTGCACGTTTATTTAATACTTACAGGATAATTACAATGCACCAAAAGCAGTGCTCCTTCATACGGTTTTCTTAATGCAAAGGAGTTCTTTGCTAAAGCTTCTGAACGAC